>LUCM01003559.1:0-30937 GCA_008360955.1 Fasciolopsis buskii | reverse complement strand
AGATAATCCATCCTGCATAGCTCGTTGGATCATGGAGGCACGCAAGCCTTCACACCACGTCAAGGTGTAGTCTCGTTGTGACAGCTCTTCAAAATAAAGCCACAGTTATCAGTCGTACGACGATATAACGCTGAACCAAGTGGGGCAATTAAATTAAACTTTCTGGAAAGCGGCTGTTTCAAGACCTAAAGCCGAACGTCTCGCGCAGCCAATGGAAAACCATACTTTCAGGCACCTAAATTCGATTATATTATACCTTTGCAAGATTACCAATGTGGTTTTTCATGAAAAGTTAGTCATCGCAAATCCCTCTCTGGTTAATGTTTGTCCACTTAGCCTAATTCTCCCGGACCGTGGGAAAGTGAGACCTCAAACAGTCTTTTGGTTGATGATGTGGAATTACTTGAATGCAGTCTGAAGTACGCTGACGCCAGAGAAGAAACTACATCCATACATCAAACACCACCGAAGGGCAAAATAGCTCTACGTTCATCCGGTTATACTACTTATACTATATCCGAGAAGTGAAACAAAAACCAGTACATTCATAAAATTTCAGAACAAGAGAACTTCAAGATACCCAGTGTACACATACCAGGACACATCAAAACTATCCCCGAAACTATGCGGTAGAAAATATTGTGCATCTCTATTATTGCTGTTGACTATTTTTTTCGTCGTCCATCCTTCAATAAGGCATTTTTCGCCTTCCCCGCCAATATTCCTCAACCGTAAGTTGAACACTGTCTCAACTCAAGGCTCACAAGCTCCCAGACTATTCATACCAAATCAATCAGTCTATTCGGATTAGGCCACGACACAACAACTGGGTTTTGCATACTCTTCGTTGTTGCGGTATTCTGACTACCAGTTTGCAAAGACTCACGTAACTAACCAACAAGCGCGATCAAAATGAGAATACATGACAACGGGACAGAATGGCTTACGCGCATTCGGAACTCTAAAAGAGGGGTAGGTAGGTTTACCAAACCGATATACGATTATCTGGTGAATGATACCTCCCTCCCCCCAAAAAAACTCTTTTACTTTTCCCAATAATTCCAAGCGAGAGGGGGGGCTAGACTCCTATTCAACATTCTAACAACAGCATTTTGTACTTTGAAGGTGTAAAGTACGTCATAAACACAGCTACATTGTCACCGAGATGGCCGAGAATGCTCGCGACTTGCTTGGTACCCAAACAACAGCACAACATTATCCACGTAAAGTTGAAAAATTTACTGTCTGAAAAAATAATACCATGGGATGAGGGCAATTCTCATACTAATCTCAATTTCAAAGCTGAAAAGAAAGGAGGAAATAAGGCAATTATGATGGAAACTACTGGTGTGAAATGCCGCTTTAAGCACAAACTCAGTTTCGGCTGTTAGCACCCAAGGGTTAGAAAAGAGAAATGAGCCAACCCGGCACAGACGCCTTGTTCTTACTCTCATGATTTATCTTTTTTTAATGCGTAAGTGGAGCTTGACTATGTTGATCGTAGTTTTCCAGCTCCATCTCTCGTTGAAGGATGTACCAAATAAAATTATCTCTACCAATAGTTATTTGTGAATAGCCGAAGCGGAGCTCGTGGATACCGCGAATTCTCATCCGAGTTCTCCAAAAGAGAGGTACCGTCAGGAATGTTCACATTTGCCTTTTTATTTCAACTTTTTAACTGAAATGATTTATCCTCGCTTGGAAATGGCAGCATTAGTATCTACAGCAAGCAAACTGACTGAATTAGAGCTCCCGAAGGATGCCGTGCTCCTGAATGGAGATTCGAGTAAGTTACAAGCATCCCTTGAAAAACAATGGCGGTGTAATTATCTCCAGTGGGTGAAATGTTGCTACGACACTGGAACAGAGCGAATGACGTGAGCTTTACGTATAAATCGATAGATGGTTGTATATCGGATGAAATGTTGTCACGCGTATAGATGGTTCAACTTGCTTTAATCCATTTGAAAGATGCGTGGCGTCGGTGGTCGAGCGCACAAGGTAACATCTGGATCAGTCCCGCTATACGGCTAGGAGAGGTGGCCGGTGAGGACGGTCTAGTTGGAGCACACGACTGG
This sequence comes from Fasciolopsis buskii, assembly GCA_008360955.1. NCBI lineage: Eukaryota > Metazoa > Platyhelminthes > Trematoda > Plagiorchiida > Fasciolidae > Fasciolopsis > Fasciolopsis buskii. The sequence continues at coordinate 28,859 of LUCM01003559.1, read as the reverse complement.
GTTTCACAATAAGTTACAATCATTAGGTCCATTTACTCCTCAGTGATCACTGCGCCTCTGAGTGGTCGGTGTCGCGAAGTAATAAACAAAACCAAAGCTTATCAGTGCAAAGTCAACGGTTATAAAAATTAAACTTAACTAGACAGCAAGCGCCTAATCGACCCTAGCTTCAGTCCACCGAAATCACTTGCCCCAATAGCCCGAATCAATTTCTTGATTCATATTCCGTTTAAAATGGTTGAAATGTCGAAAGAATTTAGCAAGAATTTCATTGGATCAACCCGCACTTTCCCTCCCATCAACTTTCCACTCGCACTGAGATTTTTCTTTACGTAGTTCTTCGAGGTAAATATTGAATTTTACATCCTTATCTTCGAAAGAAAAGTTAATCTTCGACTTACAAAACAAACCTAATAAGACAAAATATTCAACTGGAATTTAGCAACGGTCCGTGTAACGCTCGCTTTTGTTATATGCAACAAAGAACCTCAGTGGATTCACCGTGTCACTCTTTCGACCACTCGACAATGCGGCTGAAGAGGAAGTCAATGTCAGCAGGGGAGGCAATCAAACTGCATACTGATTGAACATACTTTTGGAGACAGCTACAGGTTTGGACCTTCGAGAGATTTGATGATGAGGTGAATGTGCCTTCGTCTTCTTTTGACTCAAATCCGCATCCGAACGACCGCTGTCACGTGTGCGTGCCTCGAGAATTTCATCACGATGACGGGAGGCAGTTCGGGTGTCTTTTGACATTGGATAACGTGATCCGCGATCAAAATGCATGGATGAACTAGTCGGGACACCAGAACGGGACATCAAACTAGGAGGCACGTTTGCAGATGCCTGGACGGCAGCAGCTGCTGCGGCAGCAGTCATCAAGTCTGGATTGGGGCAGACTCCGCTGGCAGACAGATTAACAAAGTTAGATGATTTACAAGTGTGACAAACGCCAGACGATTGCTGTTGCAGACATGAGACGTAGCAGTCATAAGATAAAGACTAAGTTAAAAGCCAACAGAAAGATGTTTATGTTCAGATTCTGCTGGACCAAAGGCAACATCTTTTGCATTAGACTGTTGCATAGCAGACTTATCTCAGGATAATAAGAAAAACTACTTCACCACTCTTGTTGTTAGACTTCAGGATACAGGACAGAGATCGCAGACGAAGCTTATTTCCGTGAGGTGAGCAGCCATATGGCACGGGTCACCCAAACACTTCAGTTAATAAAGCTCACTAATATAAAGACCGCCGAAAATGTAATTGATATTCCCACACTCACCTTGAAAATGACAAAGCAGCCGCGCTGGCTGCTGCAGTATAAGACTTGTAGTATTGCTGATATAATTGATTGTAACATAGCAGCAGATGTTGAGGATTACTGAGATCCAAAGCAGCCAGTGGATTGAACGCATCCCGTTGTGATGCACGTGGATCATTACGCCCGCGCCTTGAAACTTGTTGGCCACGAAGACGAGCTGATGATCCGGAGGTCAAGTTCGGCATAACATTCGGCGAGCTCGCTCTCGCATTTAGACGAGGTATTACTGCGCTAGCTATGGAAGAAAACGCTTCTGATGCGTATGGCCCTGGGGTGCTTCTCTCTTGATGCCGATTCGATTCAAAATGTCGAGGTAAAGAACGCTTATTTCGATCCCAAATAGAGCCGAGGTCAAATTTTCGCTTCGCTCCACCTCTGAACTGCCGTTCAAAGCCTTCAGAATCTATTTTTAAGTCACTTAACTGTCGGCGGTTCGGTCCAGATTCTTGGCGCCTTCGACGCATCTGTAATTTGTGCCTGGCATCCGAAGGTGCCAGGTGGAGTTCAGGACCCGTATAAGGCATATACAAACCCGTATATCTGAAATGTAAAAGCCAAAGGGGTAAAACTGGTTATCATCTAAACAGGGACATAGTTATTGACTATGACTAAAATAGGAAAAGCCTAAACCAAAAGCACCGTTCCAAGCCAAAGCATCAATTAGTCATTCATTTATTTTGCAGGAATGTTTTAAAATCATGTGCCGTCAGAGATACGATGAAAAGGAAAAACAATGCGAAACAAAAACAAGGACAAAGTCCTCCACACACCAGTTCCTCGAGATTTCTGTTTTAAGTTTTTGATTGTTCATCGAGTCCATGTTCCCTCTGGAAGTATATATAAATATATACATCGAATTTAATGCTAGAATGATGGCAACTCAACAACAATTAAATAAAACCACAGCGACTAGGTACAAAATGAGGAAACAAGAAATGAGGACAACTAGAATTACTTTTGCTTTCAATGTACGCCGTTTGTGAGCATCATTTTATTATTCGTGCGGTTCTCAAAAGACAAGAGTTCTAGAGACAGGCCATAAGGAGTTCGATCCTGAGCCATACTTTTCTGCCGTCACAAAGAGACGACGCCTTGAAGCGGTGTGAAGGCTTGCGTGCCTCCATGATCCAACGAGCTATACAGGATGGATTATCTCAAACCGAAGATCCAATCATGCCTGGAAGGTCAATGGGTAGAGGCCTGACGAAGTAGTCTCCTGGTCCTCCAAGTTGGCGGTTAATCTAAGTTAGCAGCTCAGTCGGGAAAACGAGTGGAAGAATAATTGATCTAGGTAGATGGGCTTCCACCCAGCTATATCCCGCTGTCTTGCGGCCGGGTTCTTGTCAGAACCAAAGACTCTGGTTGGGAACCCTAACCGTTCTTCTGATTAGCGGCTTGACTACCCAGCAGTACCCGGCCATCAATTCCCATAAGTGACACGCCTACAAATAACTTCAAATTGCATCGGTGGTCGCACAGAGTAATCAGGACTGGGTGGAGAAGCTCTGACGAGATATCACTTACCTCCTTGCTTCGTGATGTTTGAAACGAGGAGCGTATTCAGTTATCGTGGGGTGAGTCACTGATTGTATCCATATTCAAGAAGGGCACACAGAGTGAATGTAGTAATCATCGTGGGACTGGTTTAATTCCGATAGTTACTAAAGTGTAAGCTTCGATAATGCCGCGTCGTTCGACACCAATTCGCGAGAGCAACATCTGTGAACAGCAGGCCGGATTTCGTCCAGACCGAGGTTTCATCGACCAAATGTTCACTCTTCGACAGTTACTGGAAACGCGCTACATACACCGCCGTCCTACGATCGTAGTCTTCCTCGGCTTGAGAAACGCGCGTTCGACTCAGTGAGTCGGACAGCACTGTTCAGTGTGCTCCACCGGAAGGGTATGCCAAAGAAGTTCGTAAACCTGTTGTGAGCATTATAATCGCATAACTATGGTCGCGTTAGGGTATACGGTGAACTGTCAAGTTCTATCAAAACGACTGGTGACGTTCGACAAGGGTGCCCCATCTCTCCATTCCTGTTTAACTTGGTCATAGGCAATACTTTGGGAGGTTTCCAGGGTGTAGATGTCGAACTGGAAAACTGAGAGGAGCTATGAGGTCTAGGTTACGCAGATGACATCGTGTGTCTGTTCGAATCCCAACGTGCACCAGGCAGACTCTCGAGCTCAGTCGCTCAGTTTGGCATGCACTTTGCTTTCTCAAAGTGCAAAGTGCTGTTACAGGACTGGACGACAGTAGCCCCGAACTTGATACTGGATGGAAAGGAACTAAGGGTTGTGGATCATTTCACTTATCTTGGCAGCTCGGCAGTGGAGGTAAATACGCGTATATCGAAGGCTCGAGCAGCTTACGCTGGACTGAAGCACTTGTGGCGTCGGCCTGCTACTTCACTGAAGTTGAAAGGTCGCGTGTGCTGTGCCGCAGTGCGCTCAGTTCTGGTCGATGCAATCTTGGCCTGGGCGAAATCCGCCCTGCTGTTCACGGATGTTGCCCTCGCGAATTGGTGTCGAATGGCACGGCATTATAGAAGCTAACAGTTTAGTAACTATCGGAATTAAACTAATCACACGATGATTGCTACAGTCACTCCGCATGCCCTTCTTGAAGATGAATACAATCAGTGACTCACCCCACGATAACCGGATACGCTCCTCGTTTCAAGCATCACGAAGCAAGGAGGCAAATGGTATCTCGTCAGAGCTTCTNTATTTCACTGAAGTTGAAAAGTCATGTGTACTGTGCCGTAGTGCGCTCAATTCTGTTGTACGGTTGCGAGACATGCAGTATGCTTGTTGCCGATGTTCGTCGGTTGGAGGTTTTCGACCATTGATGTCTACGTAGTATGGCTAGGATTGGATGGAGTAACCGAGTGAGCAATGTGGAAGTCATGAATGTAGTACTAGGTGCCGGCTCTCAGAACACCTTGTTTCATCGTATGAAAATCAGTCGACTAAGCTCGTTGCGTCACGTGTTACGTATGGCAAACACTCGTCTAACATACCGTGTCCTATTTTGCGTTCCTCCCAAAGAGGGGAAAAAGCCATGTGGATGTCAACAGATGACGTGGCAATGCGGGATGAGAAAATGTACAGCGAACCTAGGTAAAGTAGGTGTCTCACATCTTCGTGGTTAGGGTCCGAAAGACTCGTCAACTAGCTAGCTGATTCGAGACACTGAAGGATATGGTAGTGAATCACGAACTGTAGGGTTTGTGATGTCATTTTCTATTAAATCAGAATGATTGAAAGAGGAGACGGAGAAGGTACTTGGCTAGCTGGTAGTTTAGTGCTGTTGTTGATGCAACAATGGGCCTAAGCGGCACCCCGGCTTATGGACTCTAGGGAGTCCATATATCCTAGGGACGGGTCCCTCTGTAGGCTTTATTTGGTTGCAATGTTCATCGCTGATTTTCTTACTTATCCCCAAAGAGTGCATTTTTTGTTGATTTTGGCTCTAAGTTCTTTGACTAGATTATTTTTCACTGGTCGGCAGATTTCGTTATCATCCAGTACTACTTTAATCTTCGCTTGGTATTCGGCATTGTCGACCACTGGCTTCTGTGTTACTCTTGTCCGCAGGGAGTATGGCTATTTCTCGATTTTTGGAGTGCTTTTACAGGTTTGATTTCGTTATGAGGTAGGTGATACTTTCGCCTAGGATATATATATATATATATATATATATATATATATATATACGTAATATATATATTTATATGTAGAGAGAGCAGTAAAATGGCGAAAAGCCGACTGAGAGGATGCCGCATGTTTGTATAATTTGAGTGAGCAACCAATAACCGGTAAATAAAGAGTCCGAATTTCTTTCTTCATCGTGGCACATCTCAGCTGGCAGAGCGAGTGATACAAATGCCTGAATGGCATCCCATGGGTGACTCCAAATTCCGCCGAAATAGAAAGATTTTCATAGATTGATCAGTTTTACGCCAGCCAAATATGTCGAACGCTTTTAAATTCACCGAAAAACTATACAAGGACTGAACTTACCGCGTCGGATCTCGATCCACGGCAAACAAGGTCGATTTGGAAGACAATTTTTGAATAAGCTGCAGCGTCTTATTTCCAGGCGCCGCGCATGCATCCAATACGTCCTCATCACACATAGGACTTAATATTTCTGGAGGGATGCAGCTGGCCTTGAGGGGGTTTAGAAAGAATTGGGCAAAAGGTTGTAAATCACAGCTCTAGGGGTTCTACAGTTTAATTTTCTCTGAATGATCCGTTATGCGACGTCAACATTCAACTTGCGATTGAAAATCATGACAGCACTTTACGCGTGCTTCATTCTTATTAGGAATCAGCAGCAGTGTATATACCAATCGTGCCGGAAATGCGATGCGAATCTAGGACGAACGATTGAGTCGAATAGTTTATCCGTTACACTAACCGAGCTCATTCTCAACGGTCCACTGAACATCAACATTACATAATATTAAGTAGCAAAACAGTAAAGTTGAGCGTAATGTATTCACCTCCCGCGGAGGAGTTCGTCCTCACTTGGAAGACGTTCAACTGGTGCGCAATGGCCTGTGGCCTGCAATATCTCGTAACGTATACCGGCGCTAGATCATGCGGTGTTGATGTTCGATAGACAGTTGAGAATGAGCTCGGTTAGTGTAATTGTTAAGATGTTTAGCTCAATCGTTCGTCCTGGGTTCGTATCTCAGTTCCAGTGCAACTAATATATACCGCTGCTGATTCCCAATAAGAATGAAGCATCTGAAAAGTGCTGTCATGATTTTCAAACACAAATCGGATGTTGACACGGCATGATGGACCAGTCGAAAAAAATCGGAATAAGTTAAACAATCCGGAAAAGCAGTGTCCGATGTGAATTATTATTGTGCTCAGTTGTTATCCATATTGTTTTCATAAAAGGACGTGAAAAAATAGAAGGCCCTGCCACACATCTGCAACTCGAACGGGAGCAATCGTGTCCCAGGTCGGAAACAACAAACTGAAAGCGTAATAAGCTTTATGTGGCCATTCAAGTTCAAGCAGTTCAGTTCGGCCGTAAAAGCTGAAATGAACTAACTCATGAAAGCAAGGAGAGCGTTTGGTATGAAAAAAACGTAAGTTGACTCTCAGTTAATTGACAGAACGAGTCCCGTCATGCGGAAAGAATTTCAGCTAACAGTCCGCGGTGATACATCACACTTTTCGCAAGTCGGTATTTCACGTGATCGGAAGTGACGATTGGCGAAAAGTGAAGAAAAGCCGTGACGAAGGATTTTGCTGATCCTCTCATTGAAACGAGAAGGCACCTTGACGTGGTATAACGGCTTCGATGCCTCTATGATCCAGCATGCTACACCAGATGGCTGATCTCAAAATGAAGATTTGATCACGTCCGGAAGGTCAGTGAATAGAGGTCTGACGAAGTAGTACCCTGGTCCTCCCGGTCGAAGGTTAATTTGACGGACAGCTCAGCCGGAAAACAGAATCGAAGAATAATTGATCACCGAATGATTCCACAGAGCACGTTGAGAAACAACACAGCGTGACGAACAAGTTCGTAATCATGTCAATACATAACATTATATATGATTTACTGCAAATGAGAGGGGGATGATGGGTTACAATTCTAATAGTCAAAATAAGTCCACTATTGTGTGTGTGATCCATGAAGGTAGGCTTACACTCGACCACTCCCTGCTGCCTTACGGACAGGTTCTTGTTAAAACGAAAAGCTTTGTGTGAGAACCCTAACAGGAAAACGATTACGGTGGACTCCTTAGCAGTACCTGTTCACCACATCTCGAGTTACACGTCTCCATACTACCAACGGTTCATTGTCAAACAGCGAATAGCAAGTGGTTTCCAAATTGCACTTTCTCAAGTCTCACCAGCCTATGAATCTCAGCTTACTCCTATTCATGATGGTTAACCGGAATAATTTAGCGCAAACAATGGATTAACTTTCGATTGTTGTCTGCTGCGCCAATGGAACAACCGGATCAGCTCAAGCTGCTGGTCAACGCGGTGTTTGAGTAGTCTTCAGTGAGAAGGCTGAAGTGGCCCTTCTAGACTGGATTCCAGTTAACAGCGGCTTGTTTGCCGTGAGATTGCAGGGATCAGTCGGCGTACGGAAGGACAAATGTGTTAAGTGCAATTTATCTGTCATCTCGGCATATGCCCCAACAGACTGCAGCGCTGACACGTAGAAAGAGGTTTATGACGAACTCGTCACTCTTGTTCCGAAGAGCAATGCTTCTGACATTGTAGTGATGGCCGGTTAATTTATTGCACAAATTGGAAAGCTGAGTGCATCGGAAGCCTGTTTAGGTGAACGTTGCGCCTAGTCTGCTCAGCAAACAGAAAAGGGGAAAGATTTCTCATATTTTGTGCGGACAAGAACTTATTCCTGTCTAACACCAATTTCCGACACAATTCGCGTTGCACAACGACATGCAGCCTAAATCAACAAACAGTATGAGTCAGATCGGCCATGTCGCAGTAAGCCACAGTTCGCGCTGTCCCATTCAGAACTGGACGACGTACGTCGAATCGGACCATGCGTTTTAGTTTTAAATGCAGTTCTTGCTGCAGTTCCATTGATCATCGATGCAGGCCACAAGCCCGATTGGTTGTCAAACATCTGTCTGATTCGACTGTTTGCAACATTTATGGACAGAAACTATCCGACGAACTGAGAACCTCGATAAGCAGCAATGTAGACGAAATCAAGCAGGCAATGCATTTGACAGCAGGTTTCGTTTGTGGTCCTAGATCTAGCCTTCATCAAAGACAATGGATCTCGCAAGGGTCGCTGGGCCTAATGGAGCAAAAACGCCAGGGCTTTATCTGTGAGGAAGTGGGTAAGATGAGACGACATTCACAGTGCCATTCGACGATAAGCTTCAGGAAAAACGGTGAAAACCAGTGGGTCAAAGTAGCCGAAGAAATGAAAGTAGTAGCTACTTAAGGTAACAGTCAAAGATTGCTTAGGCTTATACGCGACACCGGTGGGCGGCGAACATCGCTTAGTGAAGTCGTGTGCGATAGAAATGGAGGGTTCATTTGTGGTAGGCAGCAAAGACCGGACCGTTGGGCCGAGCACTTTAAGGATCAGTTTAGCTGGCCGCACACTAACATGGTTAGTCCGATGTATGCAGCTGCGGATCCTTGACCCGACAACGGAGGTGGAAGTAGAGTCGAACAATCGACTTCTGAAGGGGGAAAAGACGAACTTCTCGCTGTTCTTTCTAAATTGCGTGAAGATCTGATGAAAGTACTTACCTCCTTGATTCTTGATATTTGGAACCAGGAACACTGGACTGAAGAGCTTGTGGCGCCAGATTGACAATAATTGAATTTGATAGGTTGTGTATAGTATGTTGCAGCTCGCTCAGTTCGGCTGCGTGTATGCGAAACGCGGAAAATGCGTGCCAGATGATTTCAGATCACTGATTTCGACGTAATATCGCTAGAATTGGAAGCAGTGATGGCAGGAGTAATGTAGGAGTTAGGATTCTGGTGCTGAGTGCTGCTTTTGGGCACACTTTATCTCAGCGTATGAAATTCAGTAAACTTCGTTGGTTGGTTTACGAGCTGCGCACGGCGAACACTCGTCTACCATACCGTGTCCAACTTTCCGGTCCATACACGGAGTGGGGGAACTCACACAGAGCTCAACAGATGAGGTGGCGACGTGGAATGCAAAAATGTACAGCGAACTTAGGTAAAATGGATGTCTCACACATTGCTGGATGGGGTCCGAAATCTATTAACTAGCTGGCGGGAAACAATGTAGGATGTGCCAGCGCAACGCGGCAGTCGTGTTATCATTTTCTGTCGAATGCCTGTACAGCTGCGCTGCATTCCGTGTGCCGGTTACTGCGACACCCTTTTCTTTTCCTGTCCTCGGTCAGTCCACTCACCGTCCATCTTGCATATTCACCATTCCTATAGCAATATGTAAATCTGGGAGAAAGCCAGCGGTCAGTAGGGTATGTCCTACTGTTTAACACTGAACGATGACGATGATGATCGCGGATTCTCATTGAGTACAGCGGTAAGTTACAAACGCGGACAAAATACAGTGGATCGCGAAAATGGCAAGTAATTATGTATGGTCATTTTCAGATTTACAACCATAAACCTTGCACCAAAGTGTTCGGATTTTGGTTGATATCTCGAAGCCTCATCTACTTGAAAAAAGAACAAGGAGTACTGGAAGACCGACTGCAAAATAGTGAGTTAAACGATTATAGAAAAGAAGAAAGGATTCGAATACAAGGACATTACTAACTGTGACACTGAGCCATTATCACCTAAGCTCTCCAACCATTGCTTTGTAGGATCTTGTGGACTGCAATTCGGTAGCCTAAATGCACCTACACGAGCCATTACACGAGTGAAGCTGTTCATACTTTCTACTCATGTCATCAACTGGTCACCCAAAGCCATTTTCTAACCATTATTTTTGTCAAAGAATAGCGTACAACGAGGCAGTCGTTCAGTGGATATGCACAAAACATGTTCCAAACACCTTAATCGGTCTATAATGTCTGTTCTAAACACTGGAACCTAGAACCCAGCACCTTGTGCCTAACATTTGGGTTATTCCCAAAATTCTACCACCAAATCCCATTAATACTATGAAAACAACGTTGTTCAAACACCAAAGGTACTCACATATCTACTTTCAACGGCCATGTACCTGGAAGGAATTGCAATATTGACCCCACAGTTGCCCTCTATACTCGATCGTTTGACCGAAAACCGGATGCCATGCCGACGCCACAGATGCCTCAAATTATCAAATGCCAATCGGGCCTTCTGTATGCGTGAAGACACTTCATTTAACATACGACCGCCAGGCGACACAAATATCCAGTTGTTCCCAAGTCAAGAACACGGTTCGACTTTGAGACAATGCCATCTTGTAGCAACATTTTACCCTTCGAAAGGGCAAAACGCATACCAAACATACATACACCATCGTTCAGACAATCGGGAAAGACTTGCAACTTACTTGAATCTTTACTCAGTAGCACAACATTGTGCACATATTCCAAGTCAAACAGATTCCTGTCTGAGCAAATATTAACGCCACTATTCTCACATGAGGACAAGTCTATTTGCATAACCATCTCAATGACAGTCAAAAGGGAAAGGTGAAAGATGATAATCCTGACGAACACTATTTCCTGTGGTGAACTCGGTTGAAACATCGCCGTAAGCACGAGTTTGGCTTCGGTTGTTCGCATACAGAGATTTGATAAGAGAAGTGAATTTCTCAGGCACATCCTTCAATCGGAGAGCCCCAAAGAACTGAACGATCGGCTGAATCAAACACCGCTTTCAAACCAAGGCCAAATACCCTACATATAACCTCTGAGTAACTAAGGTGATCTTTCCTCTTCGCATTGTTCTACCAAAACTACGAAGATAATGTCCAAACATCGCAACTATGGTCACTTGAGTCTTTCAATAACCGATCAATTCACAACCCTTATCAACCGCCTACACGACGAAGATTATAGGAGCGTGTGATCAAGAACAATAGGTGCAAATCAGCAAGACAGCCTATAGTCAAGATGCTAATCAGCAAATCGCAAGCAAAGGGAACACGGTTCACTCACTTTGTCTTGCAAAATGAAACGATGCGATGTGACCAAATCCAGCTGGTAAAGTTTGCTTCCGGCACGGAAAACTAGCAATTCCTCGGGTAGATGATGATCCAACAGGAACTGAGTAGCTTTCAGCTTTTTCACACGTTTTAGAAACCTGTATACAAACACGCCCAACGCTACTGTTAGTACGATCACAGTAGGTGGGATAATCGGACGCAAACAACAGACCAGTAGAATTAACAAAATCAACTAACTGTAGAGTAGTCAAACAGCAGAACTGGGATAAACACCGTATTTTAAAGACTACGTTCGATCGATATTTTGTCGGGGTCACGGACGCTCTAACCGGGAAAAGTTATAGTGAAACAGGATGTGCATATTGTAAACCAGCCTTCCACGGAGTAAAATATTTGCTAACTTGGTTAGTCCGACGTCCGCAGCTGCGAATCCTTGACCCGACAACGGAGGTGGAAGTAGAGTCGAACAATCGACTTCTGAAGGGGAAAAAGACAAACTTTTCGCTGTTCTTTCTAAACTGCGTGGTGCTCCACTGAAAATACTTACCTTCTTGATTCTTGATATTTGGAACGAGAAGCGTATTCCGTTATCATGGGGTGAGCCACTGAATGTACCCATCTTCAAGAAGGGCACACGAAGTGACTGTAGCAACCATCGGGGCATTGGTTTAATTCCGATAGTTACTAAGATCTCAGCTTCCATAATGCTGCACTATTTGACACCGATTCACAGGGGGTTACGTCCGCGAACAGCAGACCGGAATAACACCAGGTCGAGGTCCATCGACCAAAACTGTACTGTTTGCCGGTTACTGGAAACATGCCACAGACACAAACAGCCGCCCTACAATCGACTTGAAAGGTGCGCTCAGTGGGTCGGACAGCGCTATTTACTGCCAACCAACGATATGCCAGCGAAGTTCGTAAACCTGTTGCCAACACCGCACTCGCATACATGTGATCGCGTAAGAGCATACAATGAACTACCAGGTTCATTCGAAACAATTAACGGTGTCCGACAAGGGTGTCCCATCTTTGAATTCCTGTTCAACTTCGTCATGGACGAGTTCATGGAAGATGTTTTAGGAGATCTTCAAAATGTAGAAGTCGAACTGGGAAATGAAGGGGAGCTATGTGATCTAGATTACAAAGATGACGTTGAGCCTGTTCGAATCCGTGGATCATGCACAATATGCACTAGATTGAATTTCGAGGTCTGCATCTCGGTTCGGCATGTGCTCTGCACCTTCAAATTGTAAATTACCGTTATAGAACTGGACGACACTAATAACGTACTCGATCATCGACGGAGAGGGAATGAAAAATGCGGATCGTTTCACTTATCTTGATAGCTGCGTGTCAAACAATGGTAGCTCGGTAGTGGAGATAAATACGTACTTGTGGCGTCGGCCTGATATTTCACTGAAGTTGAAAAGTCATGTGTACTGTGCCGTAGTGCGCTCAATTCTGTTGTACGGTTGCGAGACATGCAGTATGCTTGTTGCCGATGTTCGTCGGTTGGAGGTTTTCGACCATTGATGTCTACGTAGTATGGCTAGGATTGGATGGAGTAACCGAGTGAGCAATGTGGAAGTCATGAATGTAGTACTAGGTGCCGGCTCTCAGAACACCTTGTTTCATCGTATGAAAATCAGTCGACTAAGCTCGTTGCGTCACGTGTTACGTATGGCAAACACTCGTCTAACATACCGTGTCCTATTTTGCGTTCCTCCCAAAGAGGGGAAAAAGCCATGTGGATGTCAACAGATGACGTGGCAATGCGGGATGAGAAAATGTACAGCGAACCTAGGTAAAGTAGGTGTCTCACATCTTCGTGGTTAGGGTCCGAAAGACTCGTCAACTAGCTAGCTGATTCGAGACACTAAAGAATATGGTGGTGAATCACGAACTGTGGCGATCGTGTTGTCATTCTCTATTGAATTGGAGTGATTGAAAGAGTGCGTTAGTTCAGTTTGACTGTGTTCCATGTGTTGGCTACTGCAGCATTCTTATCTTTTTCTGCCTATAAGTCCATTACCTGTTCCGTTTGCATAGTCACTCTTTTCACAAAAGCATGTGACTCTGGGGAAAGGCAGCGGTAAGTGGAGCTTGGCTTGCTGTTTATCGCTGAACGATGATGATGATGATGATGGAGGCACATGCCCCATAGCCACTAAGGCGCACTATTTGAGGAACCGGCAACCACAACCTGGAAACTTGGAGTACCATAGAATTACATGAGGTGTTACTCAGGCAAGGATGGATAATGAGCCGAGCAACAGTGAGCAACCATCTAACATCCAACTGGCCAGCGGATCTGTTAGTCGGACCCCTGACATTTGGGAGGACAGATCCTTAATCCACATAACCATTGCTGGTAAGAAATTGAGGACTGCATCCGAAGATCGGTGGAGTAACTGCGTTTCTTTAGCCGTATTCAAGCTTCTCATTCAAAGATATGCTTCTTATTTATTTGATTCGACTGAATCTCATGCGAAGCAGTGATAGAAATCAAAATACAAGAGCTTCAGTTCACTGAAATGAAGAAGTGAAATCGAAAGAAAGGGCATACATTCAACGCAACTTATTTCGAACGGAATTTCCCAGAAGATCAAATAAGTACTAGCACCCAAAACACCACCCTCATGCTCACTTAACACAGTCGGGGTGAAACGGGTGGATTCGGAAGTAATAAACAGAGATCGAGTGTAAACTGGGTCGAGTATAGAAATACGCTCAGAAAATTCGTAGTTTGAACGTACCGTTTATAAGAATCTTTTGTTGGATCATGTCTCCGCTGTTCAAACCCCAAAGCGTTCAACGAGTCCAAGACCTCGGATAAAGTGGTCAACAGAAGATTAACTCGAGCGTAGCACGGCAACTGGACGTCTTCTGCGTTTATCTGGTTTGGATGATAGGGCTAAATCAAGTATTTGGGATGAATAAAAATGACAATACAATGCAGGATCATTAAAACCGAGAAGGCTATTGAGAGAATGAAAACAGACAAGGCAAACAATGACTGTGCGACCCAAGCCCGGCAACCATCAATCTGAATGACAAAAATAACTTGACGGTAATCGGTAGGCTGAAGCTAGTTCTTTTACATTAATGCGATTATCTTCTCCTGGACGACAAGTGTCTTGCATGAATTATTAAGAAAGGTCTACGGGGATGGAATATAGAGCGGTACTATCAGTATCGTTCGGCCTTTTGTTAGAGGGGGACAGTGCATCTCTAGCGTTCTATAAACCAAATCCAAGGCACTAGAGTAAATCCAAATAAGCCGATGATTGACTGTGTATTTCGTTTGCCTATTACCGAATAAAGGGTTGCCCAAAGCGAATGAATTTCATTTGACTATGTTGTCGTGCCGAACATCAGTTCAACAAGATTTTTACATTCTGGTTCACTTGGTCTGTCGAACGGCTTGTCGGATTATGACCATTATGTGCCAGCTTTGTGGCGCTCAATTTGACGATTGCGTTACTGACAGAAACTAAAGGGATGACGCCCTGAGGAACACGAGTCTACCAAATTCAAGGTGCTACTATTATTCGACATTCTTCGTGTTCCAAGCTAAAGACAGCTAGCTCAATCAGGGGTTCCGGAGTCGAACGTTAAATGTAAAAGCTGCAAGTGAAATTAGTTACCACATCCTTCCAATTTGTTCAAAGTTCAAGATCGATGTTGCCTCTCTTCTTCTCTTTAGCTGACCCTAGTGGCTATTGAGTAATCTCCCTTCCATTAGTGTCATGCATCAAGCGCATCATGGTGTATATAAGCTCAACGGGATGGTGTTACCCGGAAAGAATGAGAGGGAACTCAACGATGGAGCCTCTAATTTCGAAGCGCGTGAGACCAGAACGGCTCTACTATCATTACTAGCCGAATAAGTACTCGCCCACTCAAGAAATTACTCTACTGGGAATTTCACGAACCGAGTTCACAAATTTAATCAAACAAGGTAATCAGTACACTCATACAAAGCCGGTGGACCATTTTATTTCTATTCGACACACAAAAAATAATTACTATTTCACCTTTAAGTGATATATGAAGCGTAGAATGGTATGTTCTCCTGCATTTGCGGCTCAAAGGTTTCCAAGGATCTAATAAACTTAGCCTCGCCCGAAGAGATCTTGAACTGGGCAAGCCGTCACCGGTTGGCAGCTGGCTACGGAGTCCACACAATCCATCCCGCTCCATATTTATTCAACCCAAGTTGGTATACAGACAGTTTGCCACCAATACCAACTCGTCCCTGAATGTATCACGACTATCGCATAGCATTAAACAGCAAGACAAGCCACGTCATGCCACACGCTTCAGGGGTGGGTAAGAGAAGAACGCTGCCCTGCTCAAAAAACGCAATACACAGTCTAGCCATAAAAACACACTAGTGCGGTCACTCTAATTGCACTGAAAGTGACAACATGATTGCCACTGTTCATGACTTGATACCATATACTTCGGTGTCTCCAGCCAACTGGTTCAGGGGTCTTTTTGACTCCGACCAAAGGGACGCCGGGCACCTACTTTATCTGTACATGTACATTCCCCTACCTCCTACTGCTAAACTATCTGTTGGCATCCCGTAGCGGGCACTAATTGCGCACGCGGGATCTAGGTGGAAGAGGTGCCGAACTGGACGAACGATAGAAAAATGAGGGAAAAGAGCTTAACTATTCTACCGGTGTTAGCTGTCACTTTACGTACCGTTGGATCGCGAATTCCAAATGACAAACATACGTGAGTAAAATCGCCCGAGAGGGGGTGGAACGGAACTTACTATCTTACCTGTATTCCGTTCGTCCCATGATAATACCAGATCCCTGAAAGATTCCAAAGCGCGGGTGTAAATTCCAAAAATGTTTCTACCTATTTTCTGCATTGTCACAATGTTACTATCACCAAGACAGACGGGATATCATCTGACCTCGATATATATATATATATATATATATCGAGGTTAAGCCAAGATTAAACACTTGGGCACATGCAGATAACTAGAAAAACACTTACATATGATGATGCTGAACAGGCAATGTCGGTTTGCTTCGCAGTATTCAATTTTAATTCTCGATAAGCCTGACGAATTTTTTTCAGCGCACACGGATCACCTGAGATTGACGTCATTTTTCTCATCAGCAGCTGACGATTACCAGCACGTTTTGAACCGAGAATCAAGTCGTGGGCAAGCACACATAAAGTACACTGAAGACAAGCGTCTGAAGAATCAAGCTCTTTTGATGTCAGGTGTGACGACGAATCGGACGTTTGGGACAAAAGACCCGAGTTCGTCAAAACATTTGTGAGTGATATGTAATTGTTCAACGTATTGCATCCTAAGGCATACAACCTACGCAGATCCTGAAAGCAGAGTGAGAAGGGTACACAAAATTTTGGATTCAAAAGGTTTCGAAGACCACTGTTGGTCGCAGTTTTCGTTCAGACCACTGCGCGTGGTCAACCTAGGAGATAAAAGAATCTCAGACTTTTGCCTAATATGGCCGAACTTTCAAGCTAAACCTTTTCGAACAAAGCTGAGCAAAAAATTGCAAATAGCTAGAATATAATCATCAAAAGAAAAGAAGCGGCATTTCAATCACCCAATATATTATTTAATGACGGCGGAAGTATCGTTAAGCTGGCAAAGATTAGCAAATTCTGGCTTTACTAAACAAAACACGAATTTTGTTGGGCTACTGTGAATATTTCCAGTAGTCAAATTGTGTAAGAGGTAAACATACTACGATTGTTGGCCTGCCTAGGATACCCGTTCAGCTGTTTTATACCACGCAAACGTATGTCCGGCAGAATTCTCAATTGGTGTCAGTTGTTCAACTAAGCGAATTCTTGTCAGCTATAAGAAAAATATGTGTGACTTCGTGAAACAACTCTGCTACTATCCCGGACGGAGCAAAAACCCATGTTTTGAAACAAAGTCCAGATTGAAGCAGCCATCATAATTAGCCGTCCTATAAACTTGTACTATGAAGTTAAATCACTTGGGAGATTCCAGTTTTCGAGCCCGTAAACTACCACTAAGCCGCTGCATCTGCAAACATCGTTATCTCACCGAGTGCCCTTTGACTGAGTGAGCTACAGTTTGCTGTTCTCCGGCAGTCCCAATTGAATTTATTTTTAGTTTTCACGTTGCCGTGGGACCGTTAATCAAGGAAAACTCTTATCCAGATTGGTTCCCTTTTATCAGTATCATTGAGATTGTGCGCACGTTAACGGAAACCAAGCTGATTTAAGTACCAGGCGTGCTGGCTGGCAGGCTGCCCTTCGTCGCATAATGCCAAGCAAAATGACTGTTCCGCTTGGGTCAATACTAACATTCGATCGCTGTTTGAAAAAATGCCGTGCCTGAAAAACGTTTTGCATTCCCAAACCCACGGTAAAACATGGGGTTTGCAATCCGTAATCCTGACTTAGTAAAAAATATTGAGGATGAATGAAGTCACCTCGAAAAAGTCCAGTACGTTGGTTTAGACAGCAATTGGAAGAATAAGACAGGCGGCCATATTGCAACTCATATCCGGAAAGTTCAGCATCGTTTTCACTTTCCCTTCGAGTAGTTTTGTGATCCAAAATTCCCGCCTTATTGCAGCATGGGGATTAGGTACGTTGACGTAGCTCCATTTTAGTCTCTGGGTGATATCAATCTCTTCTATGATATTTCTATATTGGTTTTGCTTCTATTATTGTCCGACTATCCACGCTTCAATGATGGTGAATGTAACCAACTCCATCCCACAAACTAACTTATTCGCTTTCGGCTTAGTTGATTTTAGTAGTAACCCATTCAGGGGAGATGCCGTTTCAGAAAAAAAGTAATCCTCAACCATTCTGAAACACGCCTTCCAGCAATCTCCATTGTGTCCTATCGATTCTCTTTAGAATGCTCATTCACAAAGGTACTGGATATAATTTTAAATTTTTATTGCCCTAGTGAAACCGCACTTCTCACCAACGGCAAGATAGTCACATGTGCAGTGAAATCACAGAGACAAATGAAATAGATTGTTTATACAATTCACGATCAAAGCGCCGTGAAATATCACGGCGTTTGGATCAAACGGGAGGTAAAACGATTAAAACTGCCTTTCTTTAATGTGATTTTAGGTACCACCTTGACGGTCAACTTCTCAGGCACAGAATTAGTCTCCTCAACGAAGACCGATTACGGGTGCTGCCCTGCAATGCAGATGCTGACAGTCTGAAAGTTGTTCATTCAGTCTTCCACAGACGCTTTATCATCCTATACAACGCCTATCCCATCGAAGGAGTTTCTGCGCTTCGCTGTTCTCCTAAAGCCTTCTCGTCTGTCATAGGTGATCTTCGCTTTATCCCTTTCAAACTAGGAGCCAGTTAGCCCACAAAAATGATAATTCTTGTGAAGTAATATTCCAGCTTCCTGAGAATCTGAAACGATTGAGCCTATCTTTAGACATTTTGTCATTATTTTCGTTCCGTCGTCACAAGCTAATCCGTACCCAAAGTGGTCAAGCCGGCTGTCCTTAGCACTTAAGTTGCTTCCTAGTTATCCCCAATGAGTCATTTCAGTTTGCATGGAAACTCAATAAGCACACTCGGACGTAGTTGCATTATGTGTTTTAGCTTTCGAAAGTTGAAACAGTGTTATGAAATCAGTTCTGCTTATTATCTTCGATTATTCCTCTCTTTAACTTGGTTCTCGGTTCTCTCTATCTTTATACGCTTGAGTCTCCTGACTGCCCCTTTCTATCTTGTGACTCTAAATCGATCCGTTTTCCAACAGAACCCAAAGGACTGAAGTTAGTTATATTTTGCCCAGCCCTTTCAGTAACAAGAGGCTGCCCTTTTTCTATATCTTATCAGTGCCTACTTTGATGACATGTCCACTTGTACAATTTCTCGATATAATAACGATCTTGTGTTTCGCCAGTTGACATCTTTCTAGAATAACTTATCTAACAGCTGAAATCTCTTCACAATTCGGCTTCCGGCTTAATACATCGAAATGATCCGACTGCGTCTTCAACCTGTCTCGTATTTCGTATCCTGATGACTATTCAGCCATCAACACTGTCCCTGTTCCAAAAGTCGGGTCCGTCAGGTAATTAGATGTGACAACAAGCGCCAATTTACAGGATCCTCCCAAATATATTTCATTGTGTCAAAAAATGACATCGTTTGTTTTGTCAAACCCATAGACTAAGACAACTTAATGCTAGACAATCTGTCATTACATTTTTCTTCATCAAAGTATTTTTTTATCTTACTCTGTTGTTCACCAGTAATCTTTGCGAGTCTACTAACGAAGGGTATTTACGCAATCCCTCGGGGATTGTTTGTTCTCAGCCTCAATTGTTTCACTTATAAACCAAGCATGCAACCCACACACAAAAGCCTGCGAAAAACTTTCGTACATAACCCACTCATTTTTTACATAGTGATCTATAACCCATGCCGTTCGTATTCATCCACTCGTTCAACATTCAGGCTGATTCCCTTGCGTATTAATGTTTTGCCGTAATTCCACTGGTTCGTGTCTCTCAAGAATGTTGGGTAAGAAAGATAAAGTCATGAGAGAACTCCATGCCTGAACGTTTCTTGTAAACTCTTTACCTTTTGACCGACCTCCTAGTTCACAGAGTTAGCTTCTTGTCAGTTTTTCTTGATTGAAATCAGCAAAATCTCCGCTACCTTCGTGGTGTTAGGTCTACTTTCCTACAATTCTGCCAAGAATTTCCGCGAAGGTTTTCTCTATTCCTTTAAGACGATTACTTATGAACCTTGGTAATGACGCAACGGAGCTACGGGTAGTTGTATCAAAAATGAAAGAGCGGAGGTTAGAGAAAAATTATTCTTGCTATAACTAATTTTCAATGTGTCAGCTGTACTTGGTACACTGCATATACTGGCGTCCTGATACATTTTCATGGGATGCTGAGGACACCATTATGAATAATACATACTATTATATGGTGGTAGTGACTTGCGTGCTCCTGAGATCCAAAACGCTAAACAAACGGTACCCCTGAACTGTAACGCGCTTAGGTCAGGAATGTCCAGAGATAGGAGCCAGACGAAACTCACACTTACAAAAACAACTGAAGGGGAACGTCTGCTTCTGCAGAATCAACTGACAGGTCCTTGCAGGAGAAATCCCAATGGAAAGAAACGAAGCAGTTGATGGACAATGAAACCCCTAGTAAAAAGAAGTAAGGGTTGAACATCTGAAGTTTTTCTCAACTGTATCAGAAGCCAACAAATTTCAATGGGCAGATATCACCCATCTAAGTTGGGCGGTGAGCAGAGCAACGGATGCCGATCGCCCTGCCGTTTTCCGTTCACTGCATTAGATACATGAGGTGAAGGTCCTGAATCAGAAACAGAAAGCTCATTAGTGGATCAGAGAACAAAACGGCGCAAAAACAACGAGACCCTAAGTAACGGACGTAAAGAAACTAAGTCACGGATGAATCAGTGACCGCCTCTTGTTGGTTGAAATCCCACTTGCTTTGAGAATTAGACTGATGAATTCAAAGATTCGGTAAGAATTCTCAAAGCATAAGTCCACCTGAAATGTTGGAAGCCGTAACATATCATGCGCCCAGTCAGACTCAGTGCTTGTTCCTCAAAATACCCTACCAACTTTCATGTATCTGAAGCAGGTATAACACCAGATACCAAAAACTGAACCGGTTGTGTTGATTTATTTGGTGATGCCATTTAAGAGAGGAGAGGATTTAAATCGAGTGCGTCACTCAGACCATAGTATTCGCTTTATTGGGTTGTTTTCAACACCTACTAAACCGGATAACACAGCAGGTTAAGGTAGTTGGGACCGACAGATTTTAAAAGAAACATCTACGCTTTTGTAATGCGCATAAAGAACTCTATTTCCGCGATCGCCCCACGGATCCCGGATAGAAACTCAGTTTCTCTTCATGTATTAGGTGATACGGTTAACACTAGCGATGGTTATTTTCTTATTACTACATACTGCAATGAGAACAGTGGAAGGAACGTGTCCCGCAGTCAGAGACCAATCCATTAGGCAAAGGAGCAGCAACCGTGATCCAGAAACTCGCAGTGGAATAGAACCACAAAACGTTTCAATAAACTGAGCGCGATAACGAGTCGAGCGAAACGACTTCCCATCTGCTACCAAAACGATGGAGAGATTTTGTAATCCAAACTCTGACTTTTGAGGTAATGGGCGCTTCGTCTACTTATACAATACCACTCGTCTTCAGCAGAAGACTCTAGCGTCTGCTATTAGACCGGATCCCAACCAACAGTCGTTTGTAAGCGCCTCGTTTGAACGACTTCGCGCACAATGGAATTTTATGAGGTTCTGTTCCACTCCAAGTTTCGGTATCACAACTGCTAATTCTTCTAACCCAAACTACCCCGTAAAGTGGGTCTCTGGTGCTATAGGATACGTCCCTTCCATTACACTCATGCATGGGACACATCATAAGAAAACTTTCATAGTAGTCGACTGATGGTTGATTCATGGTGTGGTATCGACTGGTGATAGTTCTCTCGAGGTTAAACACGAATTCAACCAAAACTCGTTCGAAGCATGTCAAACCGAGCGTTCAGTAGACATTAAGGTCATTGCTAAAAAAATCAATTTCCCAGCTGGTCGTTCCCGGTAGGCAGATGGCACCGTCTGATCGAACCGATTACAATAACCTCAGATTAGCCTCCAAATGCCTCAGCATGGTCAGGAGCGGATGTTTCAGACTAGGTTCGGTTACTTGTCCTGAACGTTTCTCGAAATTTTCCCAAATGACCAGCGTCTCATAAATCCTCTGCTGAAGCTTTACGCACGGCCTCTGTGGCGGAGGTTCTAACAACACTGCGAGGATGAAAATGAATGCTGGGTTGACTGATCATTGTTACTCATTCCAGAGGAGTTGTTTAGATCCTGATTCTAAACCAACCACAAAAGGCGTACGAAGCACACAGTTGTAAACCTACCGGCGTCCGTGGTGAAGGGGTGTATTACGTATCCAGGATGGCTAGCCCCATCTGAAGGGCGTACGAAATAAACAATCGATCATCGGACTTCAGTGGGCTACGCGACCTATTGATCGTCCTATTGCCTTGTGGGTCAGACCACTATGTAAAAGGCTCGGGGTATATATATATATAATATATATATATAATGCGGAGATCCTACAAATACTGCTGAGGTTAGGCGCCTCATTCAGTGGCGCATTTATATTTGAAAGTCTTCTGTGTCCTGGTTACTGCCTTTTAACTTACGTTCTCCACTCCACTAATCTGTGTCCAATTCGCTTCGAGATACCAGTCGAAGCCAAAGAGTATTAGAGCAAGGTTACTAATTGTAAAATCTAGAGCTGCTTTACTTTAATTGGTACTGGAGGCTGAATCCAGACAGCATACAAGTGTCAGCATGATTATTCAACATAAAAACAATGGAGCAAAAAAGTGACATACCGTCCTGAAGTTTGTCTCGTATAAGGCAGTCTTTATTCTGCAATTCCGTCCCAAGACTAAGCACACTAAATAGGCTGCTTCGGGATAGAAAAACTCTTCATGATTGGACGCCATACTGTTAAAACAATTTCTACAAAAAATAAGAAAACATCGTGATAAATCGAAACAGACGAAGTGATAACACAGTTGAACAGCCTGTGTAATGAGCTACAACGTGCTGTACACACAGAACTAGCTACTTTCTGTCTAACATAAATTGAAATTCTAACAAATCTGTTCAAGCAGATTGTCGATGCAATCCACCACGACATATTCTACAGATAGAGAAGACGTTTTCAATTCGCTTACTGCATACTTTATACACTGATGTACTGGAAATAGCCTGGAACATAGACCAAAGAAACAGGAGAGTAAAGTCGCGCTGATGAAGCCGATATTCGGAGTGGTACAGAACCACCAGATCCCAATAAATCAGTCGGGGTGGTGAGCCGGACGAAAGTAGACTACCGTCCTTAGTGACCATTACTATTGGATTTCAGCTGACGAGCACTCAAAGCCGGATCACCTAACGCGAAAAATTAAGCGGGAGAAAGAGGTTGTATCTGAGCCGCCAAGCGATCACAATGGTAGGGTCTTGTATGCGCTTTTAGGGGACACAGCACATATCTAATGTAAAAATTTCAAGAGCTCTAGTTGGGGCAGCTTGTTGCCTATCTCGTTTGGTGTGCGGATGCAATTGGCAGCCAAATGAATACTTGAGGTTCAGAATTACGTCCAAACCATTTCTTTTCCTTCTGGTCGTGTTTTGCCAGATGAAACCACCGAGTCCTAACTTTTAGTGGCACCTTGTGTGGTCTCTATATCAGGAAGTTAGAGAGGCTCCTCGCGGAAAGGATGCTAGAAGTACTCTGGCGACCAATACTTCGCTGCACCCGATACCGTAAAAGGGTTTTTTCTTTGGGAGCCCTGAACGGACGCCTTTGACTACCATCTACAAGACAGTTCAGTCTTGACCCCACTTCTGAACTCTGAAGACTTTTGGTGTTTGAACACCGTTGTGTTCATAGTATTGGTAGAACATGGGGGGAGGATTTTGTCAGTAACTCAGAGGTTAGGCGCAATGTACTGGATCTTGGGTTTCACTCTGTAGGACAGATGCTGAATCATGTTAGGTCACTGCACATACCAACAGAACCGTTCATCGTCATCGTGCAGCGCTAAACAGTAGGCAAGCCCCGCTGACCGCTGTGTCCTCCAGAGTTCCAGAACGAAAGTCTACTTGTACGCTATTTTCTCAGGCAGGTTGTAGTTTGAATGAGTCGAGGTCGTCACCTTATGGCATGGAAAAGACCAGGAAAACTTCAGTCAGTGGACTGGTTCGTGTACGTACAGTTACTCTGCTGCGTTGGAGTCATGAGATCCCCCCAGGCAATGGTTAGAGACGATAGATGATATAACCCAATATCGCAATCAGTGGCGTTTTTGCATCCAGAATATCTTCTCTCCCGGATAGTTGTTCACCTTTTCATTTTTCACTCGATCTTTAGAAATTTCTTGTTCTTTTTTCTCTTCGAGTAGACGGTGCTGTGAAATGGCAACCAAAACTAGAGCACGTTTGCGCAAGATCGATGATTCTAAGTGGACTGAACCGAATTCTAGCACATCAAACTATATGCAAGCTTCTTAAACCCATTGAGAACAGTGACCACCTTTGCTTTTATTGTTCCTGTTAATTCTATTACCAAACAGTGATATTATCATTAAAAGTCGTCTCCAAGTCGATTTACATTTCATTGTAAACCTGTTTTAAAAAGGGTTACTCACAGTAATTAAAATGTCAGTTAATTATAAACATTCCCAAACACTGCGCTTTCATATCTCAAACGGTTCAAATAAAATATCGCATGACACGTCGCTTCTTCAGTACAGTCCGAGACTTCTTCAATTACGGAATAATAACCTAAATTTTTCAACTATCCTTTTGAATAAGTTCTATCGAATTGTCCGTACAGTCTAGCTCGCGATGAAACAGCGTTTTCGAAAAACTATTATTTTATAATCAAAATTAGCTTATAGTACTTTTAACAAATCGATGACTACTTATGAGTTACTGAGCCGTCTGACAAAGGACAGTAATAGTTATGTATGACTATTCTTTGCACTGACTGAACATTTCACTGTCTGTTATCTAATGCATTTTCCATTGATCTTTTCAGCCACTTTAGATAAACTGTAAACTGAATAAAGTTTCAATCCGAGGATCTCAATCTCCTTGGTCACTAGTATCGTATCCGACTGTCTGCTTGAACTAGTACAGATAGTCCCAATCAGAATATCATGGCGATTTTCGATATTAAATTTATGCTACTTTTATACTGACGTTACATAATTCTAACACGACAAACTTCTTAATGCATTTCAAACCGTTACAAACCACTTTCCTCATCTATGGTACGTCCGGTCACTGACGCGACAAACAATCTGTTATTTCAAAATCTGGTTACCACGATCACTAACACTAGCGGCTTCAGTCGATCGTATTGATCCCAGTATACTTCCACTCCGCCTAGTCAAACGAGAACGATCAACACGACTACTCCTTTGCAATAATCAAACAATTTATGCGGGTCTCTTCAGATCAAAACTCGTTTTCCTACTCCTCGCCGTCTCTCCGGTTGATTGTCTCTTCTTTGGTCCTGATTTCAAAAACCGTCCCCGATCGGCTCTGAACACGCCACAAAAATAACAGTCTTTTCGGTTCCAGGGTTGAGGCGAACATTTATTTGCCATACATCCCCTGGTTTCGGGCTTACAGTCGACTATATTCTTGCTCCATGCGTCATTCACTTGGGTCTAGACGCACTTGTCGACCAGTCCTGTCTCTCGGACATAATCCGACCCCACGATCGCATGACTAATCGGACGAAAATAAGGCTGGCTTGCACTTTAGCCATCACCTTGCGGTCTCAACGTGCTCAGGACCTTGGTGGACGTTGACTGCCTTAGTGACTAAATGATTCTATCTCAGTGCGGACGCGTCTGTGAATAAGCCTGTCTATCTGCGTAATCCATGAAGGAGAACGAGCTTCAGTGAAGTTGATTCGTTATCACCATTTACGCGGCTGGTAAGAAAGGAGAAGCCAGTCAGAATGCTATCCCCTTCAACAGTGGCAATACAGCGCAGGCTGCTAAAAATAACTAGGCGAATCGTACTGACTGAGGATCAGAAGAAATGTGATAAACTGAAAACTGTTAACGACGAAGGCGACACGGAACATCACGGTAATCAGGAGGGAGGGATTTCACACTTCATAAAATACAGGAACCATGTCGTAAAGTCGATGGAAAATTTGCTTTGATATCGATTCGCATATCGTTATTCGATCTTACCTCTATTTTACTATCGTTTGTTCCCATTAATTCTGGATAGAACAGCTAAATCTTGCAGAAGAAATCGATCAAATGAAAGCAGATTGTTTCGGGTTCGGAAGGTTGCTGTCTAAGTAGTTACGGGGTAGAAAGAGATGCTCATAAAACATCAACAGTAACTGGCCTTCTGAAGTAGTGTCGATCAGCATATCGACTGACGTAATCATTGTGATGTTACTGTAGAAATGTCGACCTCTAGTCTGAGAGTTGAGCGTAGCGATTCAATGCGCACCACCTCAACACTTTCCATTATTGCAATTCCCAATACTTAAGATCGATCTTTAAAAGCAGGATAAACAGACTTGGCCATTGTTGTAACACGTGCCTCCAAACGATTTCATATGTTCGGGGGTGAGTGCTTACAGCCTCGGAGATGGCCACTTAAATTGAACGTTTCCCAAAGTGCTCCCGAAAGAGGGTACGTCTTAGATAGCCCCTGACGAGGAAATTCTACTCATTGTTTCCGTGTTCCCTCCAAAAGTTGAACACGAAGGGGAATGCTCGGGGCTGTCTACCACGTTGTCTGATCTTTGATGGTCAGCCAGGGGAAATGGTTAAACCCTGATCCCACGCCAACCAAGGGCTGCGTACAATGCATGCAACATTATGCGCACCGATATTTGTAGAAGAGGCAGCGAAAATCAAAATATTTGACCATACCTGGAACGAGCAATCAGTCTTTCAGTGTTGCTGACTCAGTGCTTTGTCCCATCGCTTCATGAATTTCATAAGGCTAGAAGCTCCGGTTTGTGATTCCTATGAAAACCACTTGTGTTGGTCCGTGAAACTTGGCAGCACCGGGTAGTAGAGACAGGATTGTCACAGTCACTAGGGCCCAATACATAAGAAGAAGGGGAACCAGTACCCATGACCCTAAAACTTGAAGTGGCATAGAACCAAATGTGGTCCCGTTAGGTCAGATGTGGTAAGGAGCCTGACGACAGTGAGTTGCAGTCTATTTGCGTCTCTGACCTGTTCGGCAACAAACGCCTAATCTACGTGACCAATCCGTTATACATGGATGAGCTGTTCGCAAAATCTCCCACTCTATACTGTGCCTAACTGCTACAAAAATTATCCGGAACGTGGTGTGTGGACCGCCAAAAAAATAACATTAGTTCTTGTCGTGTTCCACGGACTCGAAAAGGTCTGATCGCCAGCAAATCCGGGGACCCTGGGGGTGCCGCTCGTTTTCTGGCGTTTACGTGGTTCTCGTTGAGAGATCTTAGGCCGCACTGGTTAACTGCGCCCCAGTCAACAGCCGGCTACGGGCGGTGAGATTCTGAGATTTATGTACAGTTGATAAATGTCCATTCTATAAAGGCAACCTGTTTGTCATCTCACTGAATGTTCCTACGGAATGCAACCCAGACGTAATCGAGAGGGCACTCTATCAAAAGCTGCAAGATCTGTTATGAACGGCGAAAAACCGGGGTGTCACGGGCATTTTGGCAGAAGACATGAAGGCTAGAGTAGGTTAACCATTCTCTAACGGGGCGCGCCTGGTCTTCATCCTCACCCTCAGACCATTGATTGCTTCTAGGGAGTACAAAAGTCAGACGTCCCAATAGCCTAAATGCGACATGGCGTTCGCGCTGCTTGAGGTTGATGGATCTAAACTGGCCCCACCGCTAATAGCCAGAAATAGCGGGGCCACTTACAAGATCGCCAGTGGCATTGGACCAATCCCCTCGGTTCCAGCAGCGCGGTAGTCTGCATCAAACTGCCCGTGTGCTTCGAGTGGCATCTAAAATGCACAATGCAGCATTGGCTAGATTGCGAAAGGCTCTCTGACCCGACTCCCTTATCAACCTATCAAAGCGTCTTGCTGAAAAGCTAGAACTTCCCCAGCCTAAGGACACCAATGAGCACTGGTAGCTTACTAAAAATGCTCTGCATTCTGTTGGGTTAGTGATTTGTCGCCTGACCTGTTGTGTTGTGACACCTTTTGGTTCCATTGTATTCAACCCCTGACCTTCGTCCAAACCGTCTCTCTTTGCTCTCTCTATCTACTCATAATGCATCCCCACTACTGATAACACGTCCGATTCTTGCAGCGGCTAATTGCCAAATAGGGCCACGGACGGTTTTCAGTTTGGTAGCACACAGCTTCCCAAACCTCGTTAGTCTCTGAATTTCGGCTCATCCAAAATGTGCACTCTCGACCAGTACGATTAGTAGGTGTCATTCATATTAAGTATATATAAATATATATACATAAAAATTTTAGACCGGTTTGAAAACAAGCATAGTGCTAACATAATAAAATGCAAATAGACCTATATAGAAATCATGTAGATGAGAAAGGAGAATAAACAAGATGACAAGATTTGTTTCCCGTACTTTCACCACACACATTTTCCAGTTATTTTAGTTTCGTTTTTCATGTGTATTACGAAGCAAAGATTCCACAGGGACTATACCGAATTGGCGCCCATGGTGTTGGTTCTGAGACACGTTTCTCGGAGCCTCCAACCAACAACAATCTCCATTTCTTAGACCCAAAGCCAGAAAGACGAGAAGAACCAACCGATTCATGAATCGAAGCTAAATCCTTGAGGTCTCTACACCAAATCATAGGCTGACCGCCGCGTTGATTCCTCCAGCCCTGCTCAGCAGGTGCAAAAAGAGGACAAAAAGGTAGACAATGGGCAGACAAGAAGAACGCCCCCAAGCCTCCGGAGGTGATATAGAATGATGACCTCGGTCAGAAGACGACTGTCTGTCTCCAACACACGATGCACCTTGACATTGCTTACTTATTGCTTCCACCAGACACGAGCAATGCTTCGGAGGTAACGGTACTCGAATACATAAAGCCGTCGGGCATCCTAAGCCAGAAGCCAAACTTCGCGACCATAGCGAGGGACATTAACAACTGTGGCACTGTATACCCTGTTCTTGGGTGAGTCCATTTTGGTCGAGGATGCAACAACCAGATATCTAATCTTCGGCAGTAACCGGAAATGCGCCAAACACCGCCGCCGCAGTCTTTCT
>LUCM01003558.1:386080-406685 GCA_008360955.1 Fasciolopsis buskii | reverse complement strand
ATGGTACTTATATTGACCTCAGACATTGTCGATTTATCGATTCATAACTTGTTATCTCCTTTTCAACCCCGTTTAGGAGACTGTGATAATGCGCTGCGGTTGCCAACGTGTCGAAGGAAACGACTGTAAAGCAGTATTATCATAGGCACTAGCGCGCATAGGTGAAGAATAAGGCCCGGTGACTGATCACCTCCTGCCGAAATATTCGTAAACTTTTTTGGTTTGCTGTGAAAAAAAGTTAAAGAAATTTGGTACGATCCTTGAAAACGCACGTAATGCTAACTGACTGGGTTCTGTATTAAGAATCCGAGTCTCTAGATTTAAGATTAATTGTTCTATTGTCCCTGGTATATCATCCTCTCAGTGTAAATACAAGACCTAAGACGACGAAAAAGACCAGTAACCGATCTTACTACGGGATAAATCACGAAAGGCAGACTGCTGAGATAATCAGATCAATAGCTCGTGCAACATACATTGTCTTTTAGGTGTTCATTTATAGGTTGTTATTGGTGCAGTTGATACTAACTGATTAATAGGAGTGTAGATGAACTTCCACTATTCTTATTCCGATCGCGCATCATCAAATTTTATTGTCAAACTCCCGCAGGAATTAGCTCACTTCGATTCTTTTTCTTGCACTTCGAATCCATACACGAAAAAACGCTATCTCGTAAATGGTAGTATCAATTCTTTTGGATAGGGGGACCAGAATGTTTCTCCAAGTGCTGATTTTCTGGACGTAACTAAAACATCGATTTCATCTACGATTACTTCTCGTTTGGACCTGATATATTGACTGCGTACAAGAACTGATTGCGTTTAGACGAAAAGTTAATCGACTCGCAGCTCGGTCATTCCGCCTAACGGAAGTTGTTCGAGTGTTTCCCTCTCGTTTCCCTACAATAGTATGACGTTTTTTCTGTGTCGGATGACTGTTCACCCACTGTCTCGTGCGGCCAATACACAATTCCTCATATAACTTTGCATTATCTAATCTCCAGAGGTATAACCGATATCACGGTCTCATTTGGCAGAGAATTCACATTGGATTAGTTAGGTTCGAACACACAAATCGGAACAGAATTTTAAAACGTCTATGGATCTCTTCCATTTCATGCTCATTCTGGATGTTTGAACTTGGAATTTTTACGCTTCCTTTCCGCACTTTTGATCAACTATCACGTGACTCGAAGTAAGCGCGAATGCTCGACTGTGCACTTGCGAATACTGGCCTAGTCTCGGGAACTTCATGTAAGCAGAACGGTGTAAACGATTCAAGTGCAAATCACCTATCATAAATCTATTTATTCAACTTTGTAAGTGACGAAATTTTTTCAGGATCCAGATCAGTTAACATCAATCTGTAAAACCATTAACCTTGAACCAACGTGCTCGTGGATTAAAACCCAATAGTTGAACGGTATTTGGACGAGCCAATCCAGTCGTGCAGGTCTCAAGGTCAGCCTCATTATACAATGAACACTGACGTGTATCTTGAACTTTAGTTTAGTCTGAAACGTTTAAATACTAATCTGGACGAATCTCCAACGACTCCGCGGCTCTGAATTTCACCCATTTCGTAGGCCATCCCTAGAATTTATCAAAGGACAGAGCTTCCAAGGGTGACACTAGAATCCAAAAACGGATGATCCGTCATCATTTGTGATGTAGGGCGACAAAACTGGGAACTTCCATTTGCCCATCAAAGAAGGTCACAGACAACGGAAGACTTTTGATCGTTTGTCCAGAGTGACGTACGAAATTTTCACCCTTCTCATTCTTACACTTTCTATTTGGAAACTAATTGCTTACTGTCTGTGTGTATCCGCACACATGCAAACATGTGGATGTGCAATGAGGGGCACCGGGCAGCCACCGTTCGAATTCGATGAATCAAATATTTCAGTACTCGATCGAGTAAAATGTGCTCGTTGTGATATTTTGTCTGAACTCAGTAAAAAAAAACAACAGTGCAAATAGAGTGACCATGAAAATATGCGTTCAGGAGGGGGCAGGAAGAATCGAGACAAAAAATACGATGTCTGCTCCCATTTCAGAGTAGTTATGAGTTAAAATGTTAATGACCTTATTACAACGTTACTTACGCAGTCGTGTATGTGTGTGTGTGCGTGCATGTATGTCTGTGTCTGTAAAAAAATCGGGTAGCTTGTCTAGCCATATCTACTCGTTCGGTTCTTCGGAATTCAGCAGTTTCGTATATTGTACATTGTGTCTCGGATCCGTGTGCATTGACCTTCCGTATCGATCCACCGAATCACCTCTAGCACCCGAGCTCTGTGTCCAGTCAGTTGACGTTCCAAGACACTTGGCCACAATAATCAAGATGAAAATTTGAATAACGGATACAAAGAACATTTGCCAGGCACATACAATGGCTGCATACATGACATTGTTATGGCTATCTTCGGCCCACGGTTTCGCGAAAGGTGGGTTGAGCAGTAGACCGGTTTGCCAAAACCAAGCACCACACAACATCACAGTAAAGCACTTGACCCAGCTGAGCAAAAATTGTTGACGACTGACCATCTCTCCGAAAATTGCGGCCGCTGCGAGCACACCTATATAGCTGGAGAGATGACGGCATGTGGCGGTCACATGGGGTTGATCGTACGCTTGCGCGCGCATGCAATAAGCTTGGAATACGAATGGCAAACTATGCATCATATAGTCCAATCCATCTGGTAGAAATACCTTAGTGGATGTTACGATATCAATAACACCAGCCATAAGCATAGCAGTGTAGAAGGGATAGTATGCGTAATCACGATGTCGACCAAGTGAAATGGTCCCAGCCTCGATGCCCATCCCTATGAGGCAAATTATCACTTTGGCCACGCCTTCGCTCATGTGATTCGGACAGCATCCGCAGCCGTGAGAGATCTGAGCCGTATACTTTCGGATTCCAAATCGCACAGACGAATAGCAATGACGCAGAGCCTGAATCCACCACCACATGCCCAATCCAAGGAGAAACGTCCCCACGTAAGCATGACTCAGAAACAAACCTTCATTTCCGATCGGTTTGCCGTGATTGTGAGATCCGACTTCCACCATGTGGACTGACCCTGTTGTGTGGTTCATCTCGGGCAGAAAACACCCGCCTCAGCGGTGAAACATTAGAGTGATTAGGTATTCGATGTCAATAACCATGCTGTGAGATTACGCGTACCTTTACCGTGGCCACTGACTTGTGATTGGCCCGCTCTAATTGCGCGTTGTTTTGAGTACGTGATTGGTCAGTCTGCCTCACCATATCATGAAATTGACTCTGGGATTCCATAGTGGGTGCTGTCGTGTGACTTTGCGTCCCATTCCTGACGTTTGATAGGTTACCTTATCCTAGGTATTTTGTGAGACGGCCTACGCGTACCACAAAAACAAGCAAAACGAAACGCAAGAGACGCGAAATTCAGGACTTGTGATCTTATACCATTATGGTCTGCTGTTCAAAAACCTTATTTCACTTGGTCCTTTGTCGGCCTTCTAGAAGACACGTCAAATTTACGGTTTAGACAGACTCGGATGTGGTAGAAACAAGCAGTGCAAACTTCGGTTTCACTCTTGGAATTGTACCTTGCCCTATTTTCCGTCCAACGACATCTTACCGACTACAGATGATATGAATGGATTAGACTACAGTGTAAGCTAACGGTGACCTATTTCCGCCGGTATTCAACAATTAATGACTGTAATAGTACACCAAATTGCATGCACTTTGCAATTAGATTTGTGCAGTTTGACCAAGGTCGGCATATTATCAATTGCCCCACCAAAACCCTATCCTTCGACCACGTTTTGCATAGAAACTAGCTTTACAACGACTTAATTTTCAACCGTTGTTTGGAGCAGTTCTTCCCGAGTTCTCTAACCAGACTGGAGTTTCACAGCTTACAAGAGACAAATATCAAAAGCACTATTTATTTTTGATAAATGACTTCAAGTATGTACCCGTGCTTTCGCAGAGGAGAAGACTGGACTTAAATTGGGTGAATTGATGACAAAAAATCTCATGGTTCACGGGATGGGTATGAATGGAATTTGGTTGATATAATCGCTGTGACGATTGGGATGTAAATTGTCGATATGAGGCCCAAATCCCCAATCCAAACTTGACCTTGTTTTTTTGTTCACACTTGCGATTTACATTTTGCCGTCTATTAGCTAACTGCATATGAGGTATTTCATTTTGACCTTCACGTGGCTATTGCTAACTCCAATTGAGCCTTTCTCTCTGTCGGATAGATCCAACTAATTGAATTGATCATTTGAATTTTCTGTAGCCCTAACTTCCTGGACTGTTTGAATTCCGATACCCCATGACTTGGTCGTATCACGTGGCCAACTTGACTGATATTGGTTTACTGGGTTTGTGTAACCTTCATGTCATGTTCACAATTAAATTGAGCTGTCGTTATGAATTGAGATGATCCTATTTTGTGCCGACCCACTGAGTAGAAAATGGATTGTAACTCATGGGGATGGATGGATGGGTGCTGCTAGGGTGTACAAGCGCTAAGCGGAAGAACGATTAGGGTTCTCAACCAAAGCCTTTGGTTCTGACAAGGCGTCATGGTATAGCTGAGTGGGCGCCCATCTACTTGGATCAATTAGTCTCCCACTCGTTTTTCCGATTGAGCTTCTAACTCAGACCAACCTCTGATTTGGAGGACCAGGAGAATACTTCGGCAGGCCTCTACCCATTGACCTTCCAAGCTTGATTGGATCTTCGGTTTGAGATAAACCATCTTGTATAGTTCGTTGGGTCATGGATGCACGTGAGCTGTCACACCACGACAAGGTACAGTCTCGTTGTGCGTAGAAAGTGTTGGGGTTTATTTGAGTTCAAGTAAATGATTTACGTAAAGTACCGCCCACTAACACAATCGTAGTCTTGAACCTCATGGGACTGTATTAAGCGCATTAAGGTATGCGGAAAATATATAACTGGTAACAATCAGGAACGGGTGTGTGGAGTTAAGATTACTAAGGGAGTTATAAGTTTGGACATACAAAAAGAGCCCTCGAGTTAACTGTCGGGAAAACAAAAACATATGCACAACTGCGGTGTCAACGATCTGATTCCTTTTGATTCAGAAATCATGAAAAGCTACTCACATAATTCTTTGGTGTCCACTATTCACGTTTATTAGCCTGGGGCTTTAGGCTGTCTCCAATCGAATTTAAGGTCCATCCATGATTATTCTGTCCTTCGTAAGAGAAGTTAAGTTGCGCTCGGTCGCAGTTTGAAGCAAGTGCCTCGTTTTGCTTTCTGTGTGCCGGTTAAACTTGTAACAACAAGTCCTTGAGTCACTGATCAGATAACCGCTGTTCTTTGATGCGATGGCTACACGTGCACTGTACTTAATGTGTTCATTGTATCCTTTTCGAGAGGTCACGGGATGACTGATAGACGCGTTAGTATGCTAATACCATCTCTGCTTGGTGGATTCACCGATCAAAGGTCCAAGGACAGTTCCGGTCATTTCATTGGTCCATTCGTCTTCACCTGATCAATACATAGTCGCAGATCTTGCGAACACACCGAGTTCAAAGTCACTTGTTACAACACTTCTGAAAAGTCTTTCCACAGGACCTGTAAATGCATAATTTTGAGGATTTTTCGCAAACCAATCCCCGTGTTACGAACCAGGTTGTGAAATCCTCGTATAGAACTTCATTTTTGCAGTCGACAACCATCCCTCCCTCTGGTTCCATCACATTAATCACGTTACTATCTGAGCCACATACTTGATCAATTTCTTGAAAAGTGGGGCTTTGCCTGGTCAGGCAATCCTGAGGACCCACTTCCAGTCCGCCATTGATAACCTTGATTTGTCTGTGAAAATAAAGTAAATTTTTCAGCAGGAACATCAGTCGGGATATCACCCCGGCTCTAGTCCCGTTCCTCGCTAGCCTATTTTCGATACATTTTTTTTCTCTAAAGCGGAATTAGCTATGATATATTAGGTGCACAGTTTGATCACTGAATGACCCAGTCGTCTCGTTTCTATTC
Source organism: Fasciolopsis buskii (assembly GCA_008360955.1). Taxonomy (NCBI): domain Eukaryota; kingdom Metazoa; phylum Platyhelminthes; class Trematoda; order Plagiorchiida; family Fasciolidae; genus Fasciolopsis; species Fasciolopsis buskii. Next base: position 400,648 of record LUCM01003558.1, on the reverse strand, counting down.
TGCCAGTTGGACGAAGTTCATTGCCACATCAATAGATCACGTGAATGGAATCAACACGCCTCAAGGGATATTGAAGTCCGGAGGATTTCAACATAGCTCGTTTTGCTTCCGTAATTGCGCGCAATGCATTACAGTAGTGGAGGAATAAATTTTCTATGGGGCTTCCGTGTCCGACAATGTTCTGGGATCGAATGACGCTACCGCGCTTTTCACTGATCGTTCCAAGTTACATATTACACCGTTTGAACATGAATCACGGGGTGCTGTAGGGAGTTGATGACATCGAATATGGTCGCGCCAATAATTCAACTCGGTAAATCCATACTGCAATCTGTCACCAGTGAAAAACATTTGCAGGATCCTTAGCAAAGGTGATTTTGCCAACGTATTTGTCAAAAACACCTTAAGCCATCTGCAGCAGAAATCTGCCAACAATGCACAGGACCAGATCAAGAATAGATCACAGAATTCATGGTGGACACATCGTCAGGGAGAGTAGCTTTGTGATCATGGATTCTAGTCGTTTAGTTAACAATAGGCCTTATGCAAGCATGTGTCACAGCTATTGGCCACTGTGTAGAAACGCGCATCTAACTCTGGTCACCACTACACTTGTCGAGCCAACTTGAAGCCAAAATGACTTTTCGAAAACTAATCCAGAACCGGTTTATGCACTGAAGGTAGGGCTATGACACAATAACCACATAACAATACACCATCCGGTTATATGCTGGATTTTTTCCCATTTCACCTCAGGTTCCCATCCCTTCTAAATAACTCTTATGACTGGAGATTGATAACGCCTTGTGAACCTTCCTGGTACTTTCCTGGACACGGAGAAGCTGATGCGACAAGTTTGCAATGTTCTCCTTGTACAGATGACGAGTACCACGACAAGAAGTGGACTTTTGGAATCGCCCAGCTGGATAGATGCATGGAATTGTAGTTGCGGACTTCCAGAGTAATAATCCATATGTGAAACATGGTAGAAACATGGCTACTGATATGTTCGGACTAAATAAGGAATGGAATACTTGGGGGCCAATGACAACGGTAAACTTCAGGCAGAATAATTGTTTACAAAGATGACTCACCACCCAGGAAAAAGTCAAATCTTCCTGATGTGTTTGGAAGTATCCAAATTGGGTGCATCAACAAGACGCGAGTTGTTGCACGTAACCACACGTTTTCCTACTCCAGATGCATTGGCGATCAAGATAGTAGGTTTGAATGGTGCCGGCCGACAAGTTTAAAATTCCTTCTTATTCCGATGATTGGGCCAGGAACAGTTTTTGTGTTGTTGCTGCGACGTGGACGTAAGAATCGAGAGTAGTATTAAAGGAATCTGAAAATGTAACCTAAGTGAGTTTGAACTTTGCGAACCTCAGTGGTTTCATGAGCTAAGAAAGCGTTGACAACCATTAGCATTGGTATCCGAACCGAGAACATTCATTTCTTAGATGCTGAATGTGCACTTGGTAGCTTTGATGGAAAAATTCAGCAGTCACTCTACGTTCAAGTCACATGATACGATCCATTGCGAGTTCGATATAGTCCGCGTGCACAGTCAGCACATCAAAACCGTGGTGACTCCCGAACGAGAAGTTCAAACATGTTGCAAAAGTCTGTGGCCTGAAATTAGTGGCCGCCAATCGGGATTTTTCCTATTTTGTAGAAAAAACGCATGATTTGCACATGAACTTGGTCGGTTGTGTCTCCCAGCTGCCGTGGATTTCTCGTTGTCTTCCGCTTCGGGATTGTTTCAGTGCGTAAGGGCAAGCCGTAGGTGGGCCTTGTTGTCATTGGTCGAATTCCGTATCACTATTTCAAGCACCAGTGGCACAGATTCTTTTTCTTCTACCCCATCGGACCAAACACTAGGTATGATCGTGAATCTTCCGCTTTCGCGGATAAGACAATGATTGCATCATTCTGACAACTCAGTAACCTGTCCATTCCATAGATCACCTCATCTATGGCAGCTTGGAATATTCCAGATGATATGTGTAAACAAAACGAAAAAATGCTAAATCGTAAAGCAGCCCATGGAGTAGTAGGATTGACCAACAGTTTGGATTCTGATAACCATGGAATCAGTAATCGGACATCCCCCAGATAAACCTTCAAGAAGTATCTGTTAACGATTGCGAACTCCATAAAATTCTCCGTCTTCATTGTCGTTAGTGGAAAAAATCGTAATCGTGGACTAACGGTCAACCGATGGTCATCGCAAATAAGACCTATTAGACCGTCACATTTCAGTATTATCAAATTCGGAGTAACCATGCACGAAATAATGTCATCCTCAGAGCAAATTTTCTTTGCGGATTCGTCAATAACCTTAGTTTCAGGAACATTAGATCTTTATTGTCATATCATCTTTGTCATTGCAGAATTGTAGGATCAGTCTTTCAAGTACTGATTGACCCACTGGAGTCTCAGATGGTGCTTGAAGTAAAACTTGATGAGTCTTGGAATAGCCAAACAGCAGGTGAGAGCCAGTGACAACATGGATAGGCATTTAAAGCCAAGTTTGACAAGCACACTTGGCCGGATAACGTTGGAAGTGTTTTTCTGTAATGATGGTGTAATACCTAGAAAAGTATTTTTAAGGGACAGCAAATATTAAAATTCGGACCGAGTGTATCTGTAAAAGGGTTAACACTACTGCTTAAAGATACAAAAGAAAATCACGAGCTTGCATGAAAAAGAAACCTTTGAAGGAGAAGAATATTCATCGAAACAGAATTACGTAGCCGTGTTTGATATAGTTAGACTTTCTGAAGGATTGAAAAGATGTCAAAGAGTGAATTTTGGACTTTGAAAGTAGTCGACAGGCTGAAGCATGTAGTTTATGAAAGACTAACTGGGTGATGGTTGGTGGTAGTTCTGTCTAGGATAGAATTACCGCTTATTTGGGAAATTAATTGGTTAGATCAAACTCGTTAAGGATTCAAGCCTCATTAAAATCAACTTTGACGATGTGCAAATTATCATCTAGCAGTCGGACCAGAAACGATATCGTACAACTGAGAAAAAAGACGAAATATCGATCTGCATGCAAAATGGGGCTACGTACAGGTTCGTCAAAGTGGTGTACTTATGCTGAGAAAATTCCGAATGGCACTCCTTAAAGAGGTTGTCAATAGCAGTCAATAAATATGAAAAAATCGATTGAAACTTGCTTGGTTTTCTAAGCGCCAGTGTACTTGTCCTATCGGTGTTCATCAAAGCCTACGATGGATACAAGCACATCCGTGATGTGTGGGTGCAGTCATGAATTGGAATGAGAGTTCGACTTAAAATTTGTTCAAGCTGCGGTTGAGAAAAATGACACATGACAAACACTCACAGTTCAATCAATTTGGATTCATTGGTGAACTTGCCGTGTTGTGCTATTCCGAAGGACTTACAATCTTAGCTCAGTGATTAACTTTTGAATTTTCTCATCACCGGGACAGTTTGACGCTATCACAGGGTAGAAAAATATATGATTAGATTGTGTGATCAAATAGGCTATTCTTTGGACTTCCCAGACTAGGAACAGATGATGTTTATCGTTACACCGTTTTCTGTTTTTTTCTTACTGTCTTCGAGGTAAAGTTTGAAGTCATCGGTGGATGCAAGCGTAACAGTTCTTGCACACACCATATACATCCATGAGCATGTATGTGAGCGTGAATTCCAGGAGACAGATTGGATATTCTTATGAACATCCACCACAAGTGCTACTTTTAGGTGAAATGCAGAAGCTTTTGTGTATCGGAAAAACCGGTCAACTGTTTGAATAGCAAGATTTTTGGACGTGTCTGATTACAAACCGAGGCCATAATGCAGTAAAACTATCGAAAAACAGTCACGTGTTGGTTGTAGGTGCACGGAACTTCAGTACTTCCAGTTAGCCCGAAAAGTTCAGAATACACGGTGCATGGCACGGTTGTTCTGACTGTTGCTTGACTCTGTATTCAACAGCAAGGTCAGCATATGGCCCACCGCGTTGAGACGGTGCTATTTAGATTATTCATCATATATCACACTTCTTCGCCGCTACCTGGTTTGGTTATCAATCATCTTTGATTCTGGACGTCAAAGATTCGCCTGTAGACGGAAGATCGCGCCTTTTATTGGCTAACTGTAGTGTTTCTTACTTGAAATCGGCATATAGAAGGGAGCGAAAAGATCACAGCAGGTGGGAAGCATGTTCACATTTGCAACTTATGCGTTTATATTACAAAATAAAGAGAAATTCTGATTGGTGTACTACATTCTGTCCAATCGTCTTTGAGGAATGTTGGAACTCTATGGCCGCCTGTCGCCACTACTCTCATTGGCTGGTTATCTATGCGAAACTGTACCAGCTAGTGTCACGCAAACTCATCACATCAAATTCTCAGTAGGGTATCTGTGCGAAACGAACCTTGAATATCAGATTATTACCAAAACCTATCCATCTGAGCACGTCAACTAGTGTAAATGTCACAGTCACTGAGCACAAAAGAAGAATTAATTAAAAGATAAGTGGAGGAATTATTTAGAAGCCTCGCAAATTAGCTTGTGTCTAGCCAACCAGGTGACGCACTTGTGTGTTGTGCACGCGAGAGCAAGAAATTAACAGAATGAACTTGCCTAAAGTATACACACTGGACCACGTCAATTATTTTCCAGAACAAGCTATGTGCGCGTGTGAAGACGCAAACCGGACAAGCAGAGAAGTCGATTCATTTTGCGCGATAACCGACTGAACCCTGATACACGGAAGATAAGACTGAATGATGAGAGTTTAGAAATCTAATTCGTATTGAATTGCTCATGAAAACAAAAGACAAACTAATAACTTCGGAAGACAGAAGTAACAAACTGCGTTATGATTTTACGGAAATGAGAGTCTGTTATTGAGGACGACATGTGAAGAAACTTAACTCGATGATCCCGACTAGTCCGAATGGGTGCTGGTCGCTCAGTGGTAACACAGAGGTCTTTCATTTGGAAAGCTTCGGTTCGAACCCTGGATGCGATCGGGGATGTGCATCATGGATGGAGGCAAAACTAGAGTCTGGCGCTTCCGACTGTAAGGATACGTGCGTGTCCTGAGGTATATGGACGAAAATTGTACTCCAAATTGCGACCAGTCAAATATGTCAAACCGATCGCTCGAAAAACAGCTTGGACATGGTAATAGAAATTTGTGCAGTTCCGATTCCTCGACCCGGGAACAAATTTTAATCTGGATTCGGTCAACATTGACACGGATGATCTCTGGTTCCTTTCTATCGACAAGAGCATAGTGGACGATAAACTATTTCACGGAAATAAACGTGATGTGACCAAGTTTTCCGACAAAATCCTTTGAGGCCAATAGGCAGATTTAAAACACAACAAAATAATTATGGATTGGCTTCCCCTTCCCATAGTTCCAATAGTCCCCTGGGCTTCACGTTGTAAATCGGATTGGTTTGTTCATTTCTAAGGTGCATGGCGATTTTTCATAAGAAGATACATTTAGAATGAAACTAAATAAACTCTCTATATAAATACATATATATATATATATATATATGGATTAATAAACAACAGAACAACGCGTACTTCCTGCGTACTCGGTAGGGTGAGGCCGGAAGTAGAAGATGAACCTTAGGAAAGCGAGGCCGGACCATGTCTGGGAAACAGGACTGATTGACAAGCCAGTTTGGACTCAGGTGAATGACTCATGGGCCAAAGACGTAATGCACTCCAAGTCAGAGGACAATTACGGAATCAGTCAAGTGTTCTAACTGGCGGGGAGGTTGAAATTGGTCTGATCTCTGTGGCATCCTCAGAGGCGAGCCGGGGCGTTACCTAGAACGGAGACCAAATGAGCCAACTAGACTGGAGCAGTCGGCCACTGAGCTCTGGCCAAGGAAGACCTATATAGATTGCTGGATTAGAATAAATAAAAGAAAGCACTCTTGTTGATCGGCTAGAGGCCGTTTCGGTCGTTCTCGCTTGATTAGGCGCGGTGGGATTGACCCTGAGTCAAGCAGATAGAGTTAGCGACTGCGAAAAAAAAGATCATGCAACATACTTCCATTTTCAATTCAGTGAGCAGTTGGTCTCAGCATATCTATCTGCTCGTCTTATTCATCAAGATATTCTTGTATTCGCATGGAAACTTTTGTGTACTCACATGACAGCAACAGGTGGAATGCTAGCGTCTTACTATCCTTGCTCTGCGTACATGAAAACGAACTGCTAACACGAACACGACACAATTCCAGACTAATCGATAAGCGTAAACAAACCCATGAATAGTCTTTCACCAGCGAAGTCGACTGACAACAACCCCAGTCGATGTTTCTGGTCTCGGCTTAAGCACAGAATCTGTGTTTCTGATGACAAGGTCATGTTGAATAAAAGTCAATTCATAACACACGGTCGGTCACAGGCTACATACTGAAACAACGCGCACACATGCTCACATGCACACACACACACGCACACATTTCTGCGGTTCTTTGCGAGGCATGTTCCATTTACTGGACTGATGTTTATTGCTTGTCTCTTGCTCAAAATGCTACTTCTCCTCATTCTGACGCTATCGTAGCATGGGCGTTCAAGTGTGCATCCAAACATGCGAGACTAATGTTCTCGTCATTTGATATGCGGAACTTTATGAGTTCATCAGTGCACAACCTAACTGATCGTTCACAGTCTCCAGCTGTTCTGTTCTGTTCTGTTTTTTTTTCATTTCGCAGAATGCAAATACCGGTACCCTTTACCTATGTTCGATCAAACATTGCTGAGTATATTGGTGAGGCTTTCTCTCGTGACCATACAGTAATTCGTCGTCATTCGTTTATAAGGCGCAAGCCACTTGTGTGAGGTGAGGCGGGCTTCGAAAGTGCAAAGACGTTTTGTTTCGATACAAGAAGCAGTCAAATAACGGTGAGGATGGATCAGGTCTGGGAAACAAGATGATCCAACGAGCCCGTCGAAACTCGGGTGAATGACGCACGGTCTAAAAACTGGAATGACTGCAAGCTCGGATGCGATTTGGGTAGTAAACCATTTACCCTAACTGTTAAACAATGAAAAAGCCGTCTATTTTTCGTGATGCTTTCGGAGGTGAGCAAAGGCGGCGCTCGAAGCGAAGATCAAAGAAGAAACAAATCGACCGAGTGACGGAGGCCAATTGGTAGATCAGGTCCAACCTGCGTGTACCTATACAAACGGTTTGGCTACGCCAGATAAAACAAAACTGTCGTGTTGAGCGACACGAGGTCTTTTATGGTCGGCGACCATTTTATGGTTATTGGTGCCGCAGATTTTATTTCTGCTGTTAATTTTCCGACAGAACTTGCATTGTTCTCAGTATTTCGAAATTGACGTTATTTTAAATATTGCACGGCCTAATATTTTTATATGTTTGTGAAAACATTCGTAAAAACTCGTTCTGTGATAGGCTATTCCATATATCGATCAAGGCCACCCAACAAAACTATATAAACGATAGAGCTCACTTGAATTCTGAATTGTGTTGGTGGGTCACCAATAAACGCGCGGCAGTACTCTGTGTTCGTCTTCTCTCTTCCGATAGCGGGCTGGGCTACCTGTTCGTATTTCGCGCCGCTTACTGTTCCGTGTGGCTGTTCATTCATGAGAGCAGCAGTTCCGTCCCATTCGTTGTACGATTACGGGCTTCGAGTTCAGAGCCCGAACTTTTGTCTCCAACCTCTCTGTGTGCTTGTGTCCTACTAGACCACAGGCTGTGTGCTTCTGTGCTATCGTGCGCCGCTAGTACTTGTGTCTTGTGCTTCAGTTTTTTATAGATCAACCAAACTGGTCAACATAACAAAGCCATTCGATCGTTCTCGTGTGATTAGACGGGTTGGGATTGAACTGGAGATGAGAAGACCGATTGAAGACGCTAGAATTAGTAACCGCGATAAACAAGATTATAAAACAACTTGGACCGCAATCGAAGGAGGTTTTCTGTAGGTGAATGACAGTAAAATAAAGTCTTTTCTCTAACGGTATACCGTATACAAAGCAGATCAATACTGCCAAGTGGTAACAACAGTTCGTATAACTCGTTTCGGTCGCCTACGTAAAACGGCATGAAAATTATTTGACATTCACTTGCCAGCTGCAGTGAACGCCCACTGAGGTTGAATTCTATACGTCAGTGAATCGATATTATCTCCAAGGTGAAACAATGTGTGTTAGTGGCTTCTGTGCACGAAGAGACGAAGTACGTAATAGTTGAAAGCTGTAACCGTCAGGTCATTAATGTGTGAAACAACTTACGTGAGAGGATCACCAAAAGTTTACAAACTTGGTATTCTGACAAGACCAATTTTGTACGTGCGGGAATTCCCCATATCAGAAGTTGGAACGTTGGTTGGCAGATGTGTCAGGCCCAATCGCCAAACTTCCCGATTTCTCATTGCGCAAAAAACCGTTTTGAACTTAATAGTTACTAGAAAATACTTCATCAGATTGTTACAAGTTGATTTCCAAAGATGTGGTCTCGTTTTTGACGAGGGTGCTTCTGGTTGAAATAATTGCTCAATTACGCAATCTTATTTTCTCGTCAATAATTCCACTTTCCAAATTACTCGACGATTTGGTGCATTATACATCAGCTATATTCGACGTGATTTTGTAGGCAACGCATAGAAATAAATCAACCGGATGATAAAGAGGTCCAGTGTAAATGGACAGATTTTTATCAAAGACTAAAACAAAACTGAATGATCGTATTTCCAGATTGGTTTTACGCGAACGATACGTTGAATATAACCTAATTTGTAATGACTCTACATATTATGAACCCCTGTTATTTCGTTCACTCTAACCTATCGGTTTCTGGTGTAGAAAATGCCAACGATTATTTTGTTATTTAAGACCGTCAAACTCACCAGGCGACCCAATTATGACTATACAACGCACCACTCACAAAAAAGTCACATGGAGTGGTCAGTATTTGCATTTCGAAACGTTGATACCAACCGCATGCAAACGGGGCTTAGTAAAGGCTCTTTATCACCATCGCCGGCGTATTTTTTAACCTCCGACTTCAAAGAAGAAGAAACCTTTCCCGGGGTAACATGTGTACGCATTGGTTTTCCAGAGAATTCTGTTGATGTCCGTAGTCAACAAAGGCCGATGGATTTTTCGAGATCTTCACGCAAGCGGTTTACTTCAGACGATCTTCTGGGGCGATCATATTAATAATGATATGTGTTACAACCTCACTTGAGCTATTACTCGTACACAGATGTTCGCTTCTTGTCAACAACTCGAAGGATTTTTCTGAACCAACATGAATCTAGTCGGATGCCACATTCTGTATCACATCTGAAATATCGGTTCCTTTGCAGTTGTGGTAATATCTACATTGGAAGTACTTCAAAACTAATGTAAGGATGTATGACCAAACGGTTGGTCAAGTCGTTGTCACAAACTCAATGGACAGGTACCTCCGTCGTGGCCGTAGACCATCAATTGGTAAACAGGTGACAGCAACCAAACACATAATTGATCCCATTTCGTCCTTTTTTTACCCTTATTACACAAAAATAACATAGAGATTAAAGCTTTCAGCGAATCCATGTCGGTCTGATTACGTAATCCAGTTCTTCAGGCGCACAAGTTGTTGACACAGGTTTTGTTTTTGCCTTGGAGATGATATCAATTCTCCATTGTACAAAATGTAACCTCTATGGGCATTCACTGCACTTGACAAGTGAATGAAACAACTCGACTGTGCTGTGGTGCTTTCAGTTGGCCGAACGGGCCCGATGGCAAATTCCTCACTGCCGCCAGCAGTGCGGAAGAAAGTTGTCCAGGTCTTTTTCTTCTTGGTCGTCCGGATTCTGCACCACAACTCAGAGTGTTCAATCCAGATTTCAGTCTCTACTCACCGACATCCAGGTTCAACTGTTCAAAATTGGGCAGTTTTAGTAGTATTTGTTCTTGAAAAAATAATTCAAAATCTGACCGACAACAATTAGGAAGGGGTTTGGATTGCCGATACGCATTGGAATGACTCCGATTTGAACCAAACAGATGATGACACTGAGAAGACCAGGATAGCCGGAAGAGAATTTAATCGATTTTTATCGACAAATCATGTGATCATATTCCAAATAACGTGAATCTTTATTGATGGAACATCTTCGGACCAATAGCACTCGGTGCCATGTTCGAGCTTCTTGTTAAGTTCGCGCCGTGGTTCTGATTGGTTGGTTGTGCACGCGGGCTACGGAGAAGCCGTACCGCGGTGTGTCACGTCATGGGCACAAAGTCTCGCCACAGAGATGCTAGTCCGTATTCGTGCTATTTTACGCTTGAACTCAGGACGAAAACAGATAAGCAGCATATCAAGCGTTATACTAAATATAGTAATCAATAGAATAAAGAACAATTGAAATTTAGAATTTAGGGAAACTTTTCCGCACCACTTCTCCGCATAACTGGTTGGCCGCTATTTACTTTTTACTCGTATATGAGTATAACCAACAACTGAAGATCAAAGAAGGAGTTTTTTCGACAGAGCCCCGAGTGGATCCGTTGGCTAGCGAGGTTGCTCCGCATGGTATTAGCTAAGCACGAAGTTAGGAAACCCTTTGATACTCGGTAAGGACTCCGTGGATTTAAAAATTTGTGTTGATCGTAGCTCGGGTTGTTGGTTTTCATGGGTTTCTGATTGCTGAGCTTGGCATTTAGATCGTAAACGAGCTCGACTCGTGGTGAAACGTTTCGATCCAGATGCCAAGCTCAGCGATCAGAACCCCATGGAAATCGCCAAAGACTCGCAGTATTTCCGGCAGGAGCGATGAAATTGAAGTCCAATTCCTACGAGTTTGTTCCAATGCAACTTCTGACGGCATTTGTCACGTTAGAGACATGCCATCTCTTGGAGGGGGGGTCGCTTGTCTGTCAAAGAAATAATACTTCCCAAAAAATGACGGCACTTGTCCACCCCCACACATGCATAAAATCTGAACTTGTTCACGACTGTCATTCAGCTGGATATTTGTTTTCGCATCCCCGATCAAGAGTCGCCTCGGGTAGCGCTGCAGATATAGTTATGGGTACTGATAGTCCATGATGAACAATTTCCTAGTGTGATCGTCTACTAGTAAAGACCGAGTAGTGTTTTTGGACACTTGCGAAGCTGACCCAATAGGGGTTCCCCTTGGTAGTCGAAACTAAGGCCCATTACGTAACTTCGTAACAGAGTTCTTTCAGACTTTAATCAATAGGAAAATTCAAATTTGATATTCACCTATACCACCAAAAGAGGTAGAGGAAAATGAAGAAAAGTCACTGTTCACAGTCCAAAGTAAAAGTGTAACTTGACAACCACTCGGCTGGAATGCGATTGACGGCTTAGTGACTTAGACGCAGACAGGCAGTTTTACACCACTAAGGGAATAAGCACCGTTTTAGAAACCATGGAAGACTAAGGGCCAGATTTTTACCTGACATTTGTGAATAATTCTGCTAAATGGGTGCCGTTTTCTTGGGCATCCGATAACCGACTGGAAGTGAATGGATCGTACGAGATAAATTCAAACAGTAACAAATTGGATATTCGCGGATAGAAAAAACCTAACTTGTTTTCGTGTGTGAGAAATGCCATTGTCCAGGAATGCTAATTATTCAGGTAAAAATACCTTGTTGTCTAACCCTGTTTCGAGTAATACACAACAATTAACCAAACTTTTAATCCGACTTGCCTCGTGAGCCGCATCCCAGTGAGTCTGACAACACAACTGAATCAGATACAAAGTTAATGAAGTATGCGGTTAAGGATAAAACAGATTCGAAAGCAAAAACCCCCGGCTGGAAGAGCACGTTCAGTTTCACGCTTGACCTTGCCGATCGTGAATACGTGATCGGTAATCTGCAGTACAGTCAGCTGCATACCCGTATGTCCCATGTATACGACGGACTTACTGGACCGCACGGGTCCTCTTGCCGTCCCAAAAGATCATAACAGATCATCTCACAGGGTAATTAGCACCTCGCACTAAAGAAATTCGCAAACACTACTTCTGTCATATTAATTACGTCTTAATGTCATAATGCCTCGCTTCCGAAATTCTAATCTCTCCAGTTGAGCAAAACGAAGTGCAAGAAAACCTAGACTATCACGGGTATCTTTCTTTGAAAATCGATGCTAGTAATTCAAGCTGGAATGTCAATTAACGCTCAGACAGCGAAATGTCTCACTTATAGTATGTGAACGACGTAGTGCTAGTGAGTGACGACCCTAATGAGTTGCAAGTCTTCCTCGATCATCAGAACGATAGTGTATGTTTTGATAGTGAGTCTACGCGTTAGTCATGTGACACAATCTGGTACAGACACTCACAACCGTGGCGAGAAGCGATCACGAAGCTCAAACATGCTTCTAATGGCACTGGACGGAATGCGTCCTACCAGTTAGTATTTCTCCCATTTTGTATACGCACCCATAACCTATGACTAAAACCTGCTGTGAGATTCTCATTTCCTTCATTTAGGTAGCTTGAGTCGGAGTCAGTCCAGCGCGTATTGATAATTTGAATCAGTTCATTTTTCCTAGTGGGTGAATTCAGTATGGTTACTTCAAATAGAAATACCGTATGACCTAAGCAATGTATCGAAAAATCGATGCGCCATGTATTGGTTATTATTGTGAATGATATAATGTTAATAACACAGCGTTGCTGATAGATGTAACGCGCCAACGTTCCGACTACCGTAGGTAGTCTTTCCCAAGGCCGTTGGTGCATTGCATCTACAAACAACGCTGTGTTCTTAATATCATATTATTCACAATAGAAATACCGCAATTTGGTATGCGTTTTGAGCTTTCGAATTCCAAAATCAGATTACAAAACCGGACTGGCTCGAAGCAGAACCCCGATCTTGCAGGAGGGAAATTTGAATGAGGTGGATGGATTTAGTTAATTGGGTAGTTGTATTCCACCTGGTGGTCCTTTATTGGAAGAAGTGTTTTCGCGTTTTCAGAAGGCCCGATTGGCGTTTACCGAAATGAGATATCTATGGTGTTAGCGTGATATCAGTTTGCGATCAAAGGGCGAGTTTACGCAACAGCAGTAACCTCGACCTCGTAATGGTATTCAGTAAGGTTGGTCTTGCGGACAGAAGATGCACAAATGATTCTTTGTTTGAACACCGTCTTCCTCTTAGTACTGATGGAGTACGGTCAAGCATGACTCACGTTATACGCTGTTCTCTGAAACAGCTAATTATTCGATGATGGGCCTGGGTAGTGATTGTGTAGTGGCAATAAACCATAAGATTTACGCATACAGTGTGTATTTGCGATCGGCAACCATACAACTGATGATTTGCTCCCACACGCTTCGAACAAGTCACGTGATTCCGTCACTTGTCTGCTCGGATCACGTACTTATGCGGAACGTGAGATTGGCCGTGCACACATTAACGCGCACCCTACAAGTCTACGAACTGGCGGGACACTATGAATGACAACTTCGACCAATGAACTGTCTCGAGTGTGGAGTCCACGAGATTCACCAAAACCGAAACAGCTCAAGGTTGCACTACCTGAAGATTTTGCATTCGAAATAAGTTTGCTTACCCTTGATCTTTTTCACCACTATTCGCTGTTGCAAGCTAGGTAACAAAACGACAGCACATGTAAGCAAGGATTTCACATGCACAAACTGAACTGAACTGAACCGCTACAAACTCAGAGTGACATGCAAAAAAAAACAATCGACGGATATGTAAATGATACTTTGGACTGTTTTGAATCTCATTAGGTCATAATGAGAAAAGCAATTGACAGAAGTGGGTTTTTTTTGCTTAGCACAGTATGTGAGCAATTAAAAATTCAGCTTTGATCAATTTGTTCTGTACAGGGCCTTTAAACTCCTATTTTCAGATAGCGAATTTCCCTTTGTCAACGTATCGGATTGCCGGCAACGACCCATTAATTAGATCGTGTCATGCGCACTTATTCTGACACTTCGCTTGTTTACAATCGTTAGCCAAAGATCAGATAAACAAACTTTACCTCAATTCTTGTGGCTAATTACTCAGGCAAATCCATTCTGTTTGACATCCGCCTTTAGTTAATGCAGGGTTTATTCTAGGCCGCTTTGCGTAAATCGGTTATTTCCGACTAATTCGTTTCGCTAATCTTAGCCGCGTCAAAGCCATTCTAAGATTCGTTCGTTTGAGTCAGCTGAAGGTCGCACCACAGCCGCGCAGTAGACGTCTATTGTAGGGACACGTTTCTATAATTTATGAACATTAGCAAATGTAAGCGGACCTACAACTGAAAATCTCCAAACGTACGAGAAGAAGCAGTCAGCGTGAGTCACGTCAAGACGGTGCGACAGAATACTGTACAGTGTGCGCTTAGCATAATGGGACTGATCGGTGTGTGCGACCCCACATGAGTTTGTTAGTAAGCGAAATGTGCACTTACGTGCTCGTGTGTGACGTTGTGAATGGGTCATTGGTCGTGGATAGGTTGCGATCAGCCTAGTTCAAACCCGAAGGTGCTGTATTTGTGTGTGTGTGTGTGTGTGTGTGTGTGTG
>LUCM01003558.1:344335-364253 GCA_008360955.1 Fasciolopsis buskii | reverse complement strand
TTCGGCACTACTGTCGTCCAGTCTTGCAAAAGCATTTTACTATTCGAGGGTGCAAAGCACATGCCAAACCGAGTAACCGACCTCGTGAGTCTATCTAGTGCTTGTTGTGCATGGTCCGCGGATTCGAACAGGCACGCAATGTGGTCCGCGTAATCTAGGTGACACAGCCTCCCTTCACTTCCCAGTTGGACTCCTACATCCCGGAGATCTTCTAGAGCATCTTCCATCACCTCGTCTATGACGAAGTTGAACAGGAATGGGGATGGGACACCCTCTTCGAACGCCGCTATTCGTTTCGAATGAACTTGACAGTTCTTCGTATATCCTAACACGATCATGGGTATGCGAGTACAATGCTCGCAACAGGTTTACAAACTTGAACGGTTCATCAAAATCAGATTTAGATGGCAGCCAGAATTCGAGCGCATTTGAAATTCTTTTCAGTCATACCAGACGTGGCTGCATGGATTTGGCGGGCATCGTCTCAAATGACATCCTGAATTTGATGTTACATCTATGCAGTTCATTCGGTAATCATATAAACCATTTGCTCCTGGTCTTTACCTGCATAAGCTGTCTGGTATCTCGACAGAGTAGGCGATTCTATCCGTATCCCCGAAGTTGATATCAGTGACCTCAGATACCTTTGTGCAACAGATTCGAAATTAATGGGTTTCAGCTGTGCTTTGCCTGATAGCATTCACTTTTGAGCCATTAGGAAGATCTCATCCTTCAAATTTGAAGTACCCGAGAACAGCTTTTATTGAAGAGATAAAGGAGGGGAAGTTTACAGAGACCCTGTGGTTCTCCCTCTGAAATAGATCTGCGTATATTTTGAAGATTAGCGAATTGTTCCACTTTAACGAAATCTGAAAAAACCCAGAACACAGTCGGAAACTGCCACGGCACCTTGAATATTTATAGTGATCAAGGCCAGTGCTTCATGTTCTCTCGGCATTTGGGATCCCCTTGTACATGTTCCTTTTGTACCATTCCGCGTTACCTTGCGAGATTTACTCGAGTAATCGTAGATTCGCAAAATCATTCCCAACTCTTACATGGTAATTATTCCAATTTTTTCACAATGTGGTTTGCTACCCTTGCAAAATCGTCCGTGAATTTCATTGGGTTGTTGGTTACCTTTTACATTTTGCCTGGTGGATCACGCATCTGACGCTTTTTTGCTGGTGCGCACACCGTACTGCTATGAGCATTTAAGATTATCAATTCGATTGACAGTCTAACGGTTTTCGTGATCACGAGAGGGCTGCTCAATCCATTGGAAATTGGGCTAACGATGCCACGTGTTACGTTGGAAAGGAGGACAAACACGTCAGGCTGGACTACTATCCTCTGACTGTCTGCGCATTATCTCGCAGTGGGCACAGACTGGCGTTTATTGGACGGACCTTGTGAGATGGTCGTCTTGAGAACTAATTTTCATGAAACAATTCACCATGTGATACCATTGCTGAACTCACCATTAAGAAACCACTGTGTACCTGTTTCGTCTTTGTTAGGAATAATCAGCAGTACGTTCAATCTCCTTCTACTAACATATACCAACTAGCCAAGCACCAAAGCCTTCGTCGTACTTAGGCTACCTGCAGAGAAGTCATCTATCAGTAGGGGTCAATCGCTTGCCCTAGCGGCTAGTAGCCCTGCAAATCAGTGACGGATAGATGCAACATCATGTGGTGAAGTTCAACAAACCATTCAGAGCCTGCCCGGTAGCGTAATGGCTAAGGCGTTCGATTCAAAATCGTTCGTCCCGGGTTCGCGTCCCAGTTCGGGCGCGGTCGATATGCACTGCTCATGATTCCTAACAAGGATGAAACAGCTGTACAGTGCTTCCATGGTTTCTTTGTGGTGAGTTGAACGATGATATCACGTGGTGGATTATTTCATGAAAACATTCAATGTCCTACCACTAACAGGTACGAACTATTTTTCAGCTTACATGGTTAATCGTCCATGACACTTGATTTCTGAGATTTGCTTCTGTGGGCCAATGCACGCTAGGAGAAGAAAACTCCAGAAGTTGCAATGTGGTCACTGAATGTTCCAATCGGTTTGAAAATCGCCTAATGGATTACGAGTAAGCTTAGAATCATGCAAATAGCGAACATTTATTTCAGGGTCAATCGAAATGATAAATTTGTATGCACATAGCAACAAGGTGTGCGCATCAGTGGAAACGAGCTAGGTGCTTGACCCACTAGTCAAAATGTAAGGGGCAACTGCCAGTTCAGTGAAACTCACGAATGGCTTTACTAGGGTAGCGAACTGAAAAAAAGAGTTATTCTGCAAAGATCAAGTATTGATTTCGCAAAGATTGTGAATTACTGTGTCAAATTTACGAGTGATTTTAAAGAATTTTGGATTAGCTGTTCGGTAGCCGCAAATAAGGCTGAAAATGGGACAGTGTCACTGGGGTGTTGATTGTTGAAGTCACTTTAATTCCCTCTATCGAGGTTATCATGCGCCGTGAGTTCAAGCTCATCAATGGAATATACATGTGGGACACCTAGGCCCACAGGGCACCTGGATGAGACAGTTTCCCATAAATGTTCGGGCGTATGATCGCCTGCCTGAGCCTCTGTCGGGTCAGCGACGCATGCAAAACGATGAAATCCGGCTGGGTGGCCATAGAACTTCAACAATCCTACCAGTCAGAAAATAATTCCGATGGAAACTGAGCGGTCGTAAAATAGCTGTTCACTCGGCTTGGATTTTGAAAACTTCTACGCAGTCACGAAACGGAGTGGTATTTCTTTTGGAAAGCTGGAATACTTTTGACATTTTCCCCAGGTCGAACTCTGCAGAACGCTGATTTCAAGTTCTAAACATTCAAAAAGAGGATAATTTAAGTCATTTCCGATTACGACGGAGATTGTGCTCCTATCAATTCATTACTTCACTATTACCATACAACAGTCACGCTTGGGTGAAACACGTCGAGTACGCTGCTGAATTTTCGCGTTAGAGCATCAAAATCATCAACCGGTCCTTTAGAACTGAAAGTAACAGATAATCCAAAAGCATTATGAATTATGAATCAACCATTATCTTTCCTTCGAAAACTAACGGCTGGCTTCTCTCATGTGCAAACATTACCCGTTCAAATCACTACAAATCTCAGAGGAGAGTCAAGAGTCCAAGGTTACATTTCAGTTTTCACGAATCCTTCCAGTAATACACTGTAGGCCGGAAGAAATGAATGTCTTTTAGCTCCGTACGCAAACTGTCTTCCAGTTTCCGTATTTGCCATTAGCTCCCACAAAGGACACGGACTAGCTAGGGCGTGGTTGGCTTACTAATCGGCCAACAAGGACTAAGGTGCACTGCATGGATTGAGCCACTGAAAAAAAAAAGGAAACTGATAACCTTGAAATTCGAATGACAAGGCGGATAAGACAGTTCAAAGCACGAACGTTGATTGTAGGTAGACACGTGTTTGGCAAACAATGGAAATATTAATCTTAAACCCTATTCTTGCAACGTTTTCCATAAAGAACCCTAGGATTCAGAAAGTCCACTTCTTTGTCCAAACAGCCAGACCAAATAAACCGACTGGGACAGACGCGTCGAAGTAAAATCTTGCCTGTCCGACTGCAACTTTAAATGTATTTGCAATCACTCGTGGCTTTGTTCAGACGTATTTGGTTAGTTGTTCTTGCCTCAATCCGCTTTAGATATCCAATAACTGTACCAGTTCCCTTCACTGCTCCTATCACTTTCCATAAAGGTGTCCCTTTACAAGCACGGTTGGTAATGTGGACTGACTTGTCCACTTCGTCATTTCGATATGAAAGTTGTCAGGAATCTGATTTGCTCGATAGTCCAACTCATGCAATACACTCCCAACCCAATCTATTAGACCTCACGTCAGTCACACAGCCAGACTAGGTCACTGATGGAAAACAACAACATCACGCTGATTCTCCGACATTTGGCGTATGAATGAGTGAACTCAAGTCCAGTAGCCATCAGAATTTTAATACTCTTTTTCATTGATCTTTTGATACGGCTTCCCAGGTGAAATACATTTGGAGCCCAACGGTTCTTTTGTTGAATGTTCTCCTAAAGCGATTGGGGACAAAACAGCCACATAATTTCAGTCAGGAACTTATGGAACTAACCTTTTGGTGTTGGACGCTTGATGTGACTTTGATGATATGGACTTCCATCCTTCTGTGGCCACGAGATGGTTACGTTACCGAAACGGGAAAAGACCCGCACCAGATCCTCACCGGTGCTGTCCCACGGCACACCGCCGAGAAATACCTTCCGTGAAAATGTCATTGAACGATATACGCGAACGGGCAATTTCCCGGACCAGTGGTAGGCTGCTTCGCTCTTCTGAGCAACAGAGCCTACATCAGAAGAACAGGATTGGCATATTTGTGGGATCGGCAACTCCCTTTTTTAAAGTTTATAAGCTAAGATTTCAGGTAGAGAGCGTTTGCAGGGATATTCATAGAAGACAAGAGGAGTGACATGAACGAGATTGGGATTTTGAGACAACACATAATACACTTGTGCATAGTTAGATCGAGTGAATCCATAGTGTAATCCACTATATTTTTGTTAGATGCATTGAGCAGATGTGTCTTGAACTAGGCCCCTAAGGCTCACTCCACCGGTACAGAAACCAGAAATATTCCGACAGACTGGGCGTTGTAATGCGCGGATGACAGCGAGACGTCTAGTTATCTCATACCTCTAATAGTGCAATACACACGTGTTCATTATTCGCATATGGACATGATCAAAATCCGTCACCTCCATACTTCTCTGAGGACCGGTTTTCATGTCAAAGATGATTGACAGTCACATTGATTCAATCCCTAGTGAGTTAATCTTGCTCTTTAAGCCGACTCGTTAATACCATATCTAGAAAATATTTGATTGGCAGTTCTAGGTCTTAGAAGACCTACCGTGCCATGGGATAGTGAACAAAGCTTCACTTGTCATTTACCGGTCTTAAATGTGCAGTTAGTTTATGAGTCTTCGACAACCTATAGAATCTTAGTGGTTTCCGTTTGAACTTTAGTTTGACATCAAATGACTCCACTTCCACTCAGTAGGACTATCTCAAAGCGACCTTCACTGACCATCATCCAAAATCCAATAATGAGTTTTAATTTCAACAAAGTGACAGGTTATGGAACTTACTGGCAGAGTTCCGATACACATTTGCAGCACGTTCAATATCTTGTTCCATACTGGCGAGAAGCTGATGATACGGAACAGTGATTCTTTGCAGTTCATCTACGAGATTGCTCAGAGGTCGTGATACAGTATGAGGAGAAACCAGATCGCTCACCAGTCCTGTTCCTGCCATATCAGTCTGTCTGTTGACTGAGTTAGCTGGTCTACGTTGACTATCTCGACTGATCAAGGTCCGGGGGGTCCCAGTCTGTTCACGAGGCGTCTGAAGACTGGACAGGAGAGTGGCCAGAGCTGTGGCCGTAATCGAATCCGGGTTCTGGTCTGAATTTGACATGTATGACTGGCCATTACCACCAAGCAGGTTAGCTAATAGCGAAATCGTGTTGTTGGACACGTTTGCATTATTCACTGCCGACGTCTGCGGATTCACCAACAGCCCTAGTTGTGCTAGGACATTCGTCAACAATGCTGGGTCCAGTGCACCGGCATTCTGACATCTTGCCGCTGTTGATAATTCATGGTTAGGTCGCAAACAACCAGTAGCAGTGGCTACGTTACTACGAAGATCGTTGATTAAGCTGTTTGGATTAGCTGTCCTCTTTGTACCTGCAATCATAGGACTGACTACCTGTCCGAGGGCATTTCCACTGGCACCAGCAACCAATGAACCTAACCCATGCCCAAGAGTCCCATGGGAACCCGACGCTTGGATTCCTTGCTGTGGTTGGTGCTTTTGTTCAATTTGAGTTTTTACGTGCGTACTTCCAAGAGTCCATTCCTCGGATTCCGCTTTCTTTTCCCTAATAACGTTCTCAATCAGCCCGGGAAGCTGATTGGTAAGCAGTCTACGTAGCAGTTCTTGTGCGGCGTTATTCAGCGTTTCTGTAAACAAAAGGAATAGAATATGGAACGTATTTCACGCGAATGTCAGGTTAATCAAAGTCCTTGCTTCACTCACCGTGGATCTGTTACCAGTTACAACTATATGTTTAGGGCTATTTTGTGACTGATGAGGGGAAAAATAATTTACGTATTCAACAAGCTAATTAAACTCACCTTTGCAACTTTGTCACTCCACTCCACGATCCAGTGGCTCAGAGAATAAAGTGCATTTTGTTAGACCCTCACCAAGGGGAAGTTAGTGAATTAGGTCTGCCCTGAATGGAGTGAGCATCCCACGAAGCAACAGTACCAAAATGTACTCACATACTTGAACAAAAATAATGAATTTAATCATGGCCGCAGAGGTCTTATCCAACCATCGCTGGTTACTTTCTTTCTTCTATCAGCCTGGTTTTCGGCTCTCATTAAATTGCAGTTCGTATTATGAACAGTTGTTTCGGGACCGAGTTCGGCTTACGGTGTACCGAAAGAACGATACACCATGTGAGAAATGACCAATCTGCTTATGGTGACCCAAACAGCGACAGATCACCGACACCTTCAACTTCGTCGTATATTGAACAATAAAAGTTTATACAAAGCTGGTCTTCTTCACTACATTCTGTTTAGGACAACACCTGTAGATCCGACTATCCCCTTCCAATCTTATATCCTCAGATTGGTTGTAATTAACTGGAGGTGAAATAAGTCAAAGCATATCATATTGCTTCTCATATTCTGATTGGCTTAGATGACGTCAGGGTTATTCTGCTTGTTGTGTTCCTCTAATTACACGAGTTGGAGCGAGAAAAGACCGCACGAGAAATTTAGGTGTCCGGGGAATCCACTTCGGGGATTGGAAGATGGGTCGATTTGGTCTGTCTATGACATGGGAAAAGGGTCCGAAGACCTTAACTGGCGGGCTGTCCCGTACGGGTCTACGAGATCCCCCCAAGCGACTGATGGAGACAGAGGGCGAGGTGGATCACTCCTGCAATTTCCCATTCGAAATCACTCCTTTTCTATGCACTTCAGCAATTGATTACCTTGGGGTTGGTTTTTCAATATTCTAACTCACTTCTCTTTTGAGCAGACCACGTTGCTGGGTGTCAATCCAAACTAGAGCACACCAACGCTGGGAAACCAGTTGAACTGCAATTATTATTCTACATTAAGCCGCTGCTTTGGCGATTAATATCAACATACCTGATGTGAAGAAAAACTACATGTGAAACAGACTTCCCTCACCCTTCGAACTATCAATTTTATGAGAAATAAAAAAAACTTTTATCTGTCTCCACTCTGTAGCAGATCTATCTAACATACGCTCACCTCTTTCTGCCGATCTGTTCATTTGTGACGCTGTTGTGATGGCCGAGGCAGACGCCAAAGCTGATAGTTGTTGATTCAACTGTTGCAGCTGTTCCAGTTGACCCAACTGACATGTTTCACCGGCGGGTTGAGGACCGAGTAGCGCACTGGTCGAGCCTGACGCGGGTGGTAGTATTTCCTCCGCTGGAGTCGCTTTCCCCAGGCGTTCGTCCTCATTCACCACCCGCGATGTCAAGGTCGATGTCTGTCGTTGTGGTGAATGTTGCTTTTGGTTCTGTCGTTCGTTTTGGGAAGGAGGACGAGGAGGAGGAGGGGGAGGGGGAGGAGACATCAAATGATGCGTCAGGTCAGATTTGATCGTATTTGTGGACACAGCACCTCCTGTTTTTGTCCCACATCCTGTCAGTTCTTCTACGTAACGGGCCACGGATGCCAAATTCTCCTCCAGCATACGAGACTGCCTGCCTGATACCGTCTGTTGTCCGGAATCCGTGTTACCTTGGAAAATCAGAGCTTCTTGGTCACTCGAATCCTCTATTTTATTACTCATTCCTCCAGACAGAGCGGACTGAAATTGTCTTTCTGTGCCCTCGACAGTTACTGCCGCGTTGAGTCTCTGGTATTCCGTCCGTCTGATTGGACTTTGCAGTTGACTGGCGGAGTCGTGCATGCAACTCTGATCAAAGCTGATATCACTCGTATCGTTCTCAATAGAAATCAGATTACGCATTGGCCATCCGGAGTGAGGAGCGGATCGGTCGGCACTGCGTGAATAGCTAGATAGACTGCTTACAGCGCTCTGGTCGTGCATAAGAGAACCGAAACCGCTCGATTCGTGTGTATACTCACTCAACGTGCTGGTACTCATCAGATCCGTGATTGTACGTGGCGGTGTATTCTGGCATTCCATCAAATGACGTACTGTTTGCGTTCCAGCCAAGCAAGGTCTTCCACCGGAGGGCAGCGGGTTCGATGCGGCTGTTGAGTAGGCACATGTGACCGGTTGAAATGAGAGTTGTGACTTGGAGAATGTCTCTAGGTTTGCAATTGGGGCTTTGGTTGAGACTTCCGGTGACGTGTTTTCTACGGGTTCTGCTATAGCAATCGCAACAGATGAGGGAAGCAAGCCTAAATAAACGGTGTCTGGAAGCGCCAGAGATTGAGGACTGATCGACTTGAATATCTCTGTTTTAAGGTATATAGACTATAGCGTGAACGAAACAATTCGCAGTATCGGGCAAAAACATGCAATCACAATTTTGAAGGAATATGAGTGACAGGTTTTTTTCTTATGCTAAGACTTGAATTTATTTGGCGAATTGTCTTTTACTTTCACGCCCTGTTGCGATCCAGTCCACTGTCGTTACTAATAGAAAGGGTTCGGTGTAAGTCTTAACTTGCTACACACCCGCTAGTCTGAGAAGTTGGGTAGATTTTGACTACCACTAATCATACTGGTGTGTTTTCTTCTGCTTACCAATATTCTATCATAGTCTAAACGAGAAAAGTGTTTGAATCAGAAATATACAAAAATTGCCTAAAATGCAAAGAAGTGTGTCAAATGGGAGCATTTGACCTGAAAAATAACCATTTTCCTTCTGATTTACTGATCAAATCCGAGTGATACTGCAAAGAGTGATTTTTTGAGCTCCGAAATTAGATATGGGGCTACGCTTACCGGCAGACATTGGTCCACCGATATCTCCTAAGTTGCATCTTCACTGCACTCCAATGCGCTGAGTGTGTAGGGGGTGGAGGAGGAAATTATATTTAAGAATCTACGGTTCGATATGTCGAAAGCGCCGATCTGTGTAGCAATAGCTAATGCCATAAAAGGTGTTACCATTGCAATTATCGGCCATTCAAAACTTCGGAAGGTAAGCAGAAAAGCGCGCTTGTATGCGTTTGTGTGCACGTGCAGAGTGCACCCAGGGCTCGGGGGCAAAAAGTGTCTGACATCAATTTTAGTGACACGTGTGCTTCCTGTGAATAACGAATCAATGATGTACTGACGAGAAAACCGAAGAAAAAATGCAACCAAACAACTAATGCATTATTTCCTCGTTTTTTCAGGAGTTAAATAAACAACTGACTCAAAGATTTTGACGTTGGTGCATTCAGTTCTACGAAATCGAATTTTAAGTACAATTGTACTTTTTTTGAAGAATAATGGTTCCAGAACAATCGGCAGCTTTAGATAGGAACAACACAGGATTTAATAATGCAGGCCTCATTATCGTGAAATCGTCAAACTGGGGTGTATTGAGCTGCGGGTAAAATGAATGACGTCAGCTCGTCAATTGCTAGTGGAGAACAGTCTGAATCCCAAAGATCATTCACGGTTTTGGCGTTAAGCTAAGATATGCACGACAGAGTAAATTTATCACCCGGGACACTCCTAATTAGTGGTAGTCAAGTGTCCTGGCCTACTACTACTACTACTACTACTACTACTACTACTACTACTACTACTACTACTACTACTACTACTACTACTACTACTACTGACATCTGAGATAAAATGAACAGATTTAGTTGTTTCCATAGTTGAATCTCTCCTGGTGGGCACACGACGCACGAGGTGCATTTGCGTATACGGGATGGTCGAAAGGCGTTCAGCNCTACTACTACTACTACTACTACTACTACTACTACTACTACTACTACTACTACTGCTACTACTACTACTACTACTACTACTACTACTGACATCTGAGATAAAATGAACAGATTTAGTTGTTTCCATAGTTGAATCTCTCCTGGTGGGCACACGACGCACGAGGTGCATTTGCGTATACGGGATGGTCGAAAGGCGTTCAGCAGTCTGAGGCACTTGTATTGTCAGTGTGAAATCCGCTCATAGATCAAAAAGGCCGATTTTACACGGCAGCGATAAGGTTTATCTCGCAACATGGCTCAGAAACATGGGCGTTGAAGTTTGAAGAGATGCAGAAAATTTTGCTGTTTGAACACTATTGCCTTCGTAATATTGGTAGAATACAGTGGGAGAATAGGGGGTAACTCTAAGGTTAGGCGAAAAGTACTGTACCTTATGGCTCAGTCTTTAGGATGGGCGCTGAATGCGAATTTATTAGGGCGGCGGGAACACATTCTGGTCAAGCGCACAGAACGCTTCCGTCATTGTACGCTATCCTCCGATCCAGGTACTGGTTGGAGGATAGATCGAGGTTCCCAGTCTCTGACACGGCAAAAATTATGAAGACCTTAACCATCACACCGATCTGTGTAGGTACATTTTGACTACCGTTTCCCATAATCTGGGGTTGGAGAGAATAGGCTATATGGCCAATTGCATTCGATTTTTCACTATTTATTGTGTTCTTTTTCCCTTTTAAGTAGGTGATTCTGCGATGTAGCAACCAAAGCACGTTGGTGGCAGGCTAATGGCTGTAAAAACCGGAACTGAACTAACTGGATATCTTTGTGGCCAAACTAGAACGAAATAGAGTGAAACCAATATCGGTCCTCTGTCGCTAGTGTAGATATGCAGACGATATCTTTTACACCATCGATGAGATGTTGCGACAAGGTTCATTGAAATACATCCGATGATCCAGATCCTCGAGAAGGAGCTAGAAAAGGACAGCCAACTGGTATTTATAAACATCAGCCTAACGAGGCATCTAAATGGTTCACTCCAAAGAAGAGCCTTTAGAAAAGTGACATGGAATGGGTTGTGTCCATACTCCAAGAAAGAAACATTTTGAAATGTTTTACCTGAAGGCCGAAACGCATATGTTCCGATGACACACTGAACCTAGAACTGCAGACAATTTTGGGCCGTCCTATCACAATGAATATCCATATAGATTTGTAAGTTGTAACATGGATTATGCGAAGACCACAGATGGGGTGTCAGAATTCGACAAAGAAAATTCCCATGTTAGATAACGCCGCAGCATAGAAGGCATGCAGACTACTGTGCTTCAGTCAACACTGCTACAGTTAGATGCCAATTCGCAACTAAAATCTGTCGTTACCTAGGCGAATCGTCTTTGTTGATCCCCTCAGTCACTGCCTATTTGTTCAAGCGCATCAGTACCGGCGAGCCCTTTGACTGACTGCGCTACAATTCTGCCATCGTTATTTCGTTATATTTTTGTCGGATATATGGTTCGATTATGGTCTCTGTTCGACGGTGCAATGGCTCAGAATCATTACTGTTTATCAACCTTATTGGTTCTCCCCATAGACTGGGATCACGCATTGTTGCGCCTCGATGATTTTCTTATTCACTGAAAGAGGCAATCGTGGTGGTTGGCAGGCACATATTAAATGCACATTTTCAGCCAAGATGTCCATTCCGGCATCGTTGAGTACCAACATCCGTTCTTTGTTTACGAAAATGTCGGATCTGTCCCTCGCACTTCATTTAGCGACACATTCACATGCATGTCACCTGCACACAAGAATCGTGGCTGAACCCGGATATCGCTGATTCACTCGTGTCGATAGACAGCTTCAGACTCTATCGGCATGACAGAGTTTCGGACAAGAAGACTAGAGGCAATGTGACAACATACACAAACTTCCCCCAGTCTGGCAAGTTCGAAGTTATTTATACGTACTCAATAAACGGAAGTGACCATCCCGTGACACTATCATCCTAGATTTTCTCGCCATCCCAGTACAATCATAACGAACCTGTGTTCCGCCTTTTAGCTCGCAACACAACATCACATCTTCATTCGACCCTTCTGGAGTATTTTCTAGTATTGTTCCTCTTCTTACTGATAGTCTGCATATTATCGTAAGTGAGTTCATTCAGGCATCTACCTTACCACTGATTATGTTCGATGTGACTGACCTCTGTGTTGCTCCCACCAGAGGCGACTCCATTTCAGATAGAGTTATTACCAACCAACCCGATTCTTTCCCCTGAAAGTGAGTGCTCCAATTTCAGGTAGCGATCATTGCCTGCATCTGTCACGGCCCAAGATATACTTTAGGTCAGCTTTCGATTCCCTCAGGCGAACAAATCAAATCCAACTTCTCCTCCGTAACCTTTCACGCAACAACTTTATTTCTCATCAGAAATCCCTTTTACTCGCATCTACCTGTTTCTTTTCTGTACCCCTGCTCAATGACAATGCCAGACATTTACAGAGACAAGTAACGCAATCTTTCATATCCTCTGTCACTTAGGAACACTATTTCTCTCAAATGGCCGTATCTCCATCCAGAAACTGAAATCTGTAAGAAGATGCAAGCAGCACTTCTACAAACCCCGTAATAACTCAAGCGTGCGGTATATTTATGTCCAACCTAACAAAGGCTGAAATCAAACGCATGGACACTACATTCGCCAGCCAACTCCGGAGTGGTCACAACAATCGATTCCTTCGGGAAGCCAATCGACTATTGTGTGGGAAGTAGAAGAAACATGCGAAATATTTGCGGATGTCGACAGCATCAATCATGATTTCATCAATCCTGACAATCAAACCACTGTCATATCTGGACAGCATGATGATATGACAGTTACACGATTTTCTAGGGAAGAGGTGCTCGACCTTCTCCGCACCAATAAAATTACCACAGTGGTCGGTCCTGACAGTCCGTCTTCAGCTCATTTAAGGCATGGTGCTATGGCTCTGCCTATGCATTCATGTCTCTCATGGATTCATCACTATGCTCATCTTCTATCCCTGACTGCTGCACACTCGTCACTATTATT
Organism: Fasciolopsis buskii; assembly: GCA_008360955.1. Taxonomy (NCBI): domain Eukaryota; kingdom Metazoa; phylum Platyhelminthes; class Trematoda; order Plagiorchiida; family Fasciolidae; genus Fasciolopsis; species Fasciolopsis buskii. The sequence continues at coordinate 351,166 of LUCM01003558.1, read as the reverse complement.
CCCATCACAAAACCTAGCAATTCCACTGCATTAGCAAAACGGTTTCGCCCCATCGCTTTAAAGACTTCCGTCTCGTCTGAAACTGACGGAGCATGCTTTATTTGAGCGCCTGCTTTGTTCTATGTATCCTCCTGACGACTCTTCTCAATTTGTTTATAAATCTAGCACGTCCAGTTTGGACACCGTCACCTCTATTATTCACCACATTTGTAAGTCAATAAATGCATCGCTGAAATTTGTGCATTGCGCCCTGCTAGACTGTCTCATTACTACTTTACTAACCGAACCCGGTGCACACGAATAGGCGCTAAAACTTCAAAACGGTTGATTAACAACTCACGAGTGCTTCAGGGTGCTGTTCGTTCACCCTATCTCATCTATACTTACATCAGCGTTTTATCAACTAGCTACCCCATCTATCATCTGTTTCAGTATGCTGATGATGCCCCCCTCTCTCAAGCTCCTCCGAGCAACGATGATTTTCAAACATTTACCAACAACCTATCTTCTATCTACCATTTCTCCGCACAAGTTTGTTTAAGTCTCAACACATGCTAATTTTTCCAATGTCCGTTGTCCCATTTGATCAGGGTTGATTGTGTGCAATATCCAGGAGTTACTATTGATAGACATCTGAAGTGAACTTCACACATTTCTACCTGTGTAAACAATCTCCGACGGTTGTCATTTCAAATCAGGAAGCTTCGGCGCTTCAAGTTGAAACAAAGCACCATCTCCTGATTTGTATACCGGTGTGTTTTCCCATTCCTTCTTTACTGTTCTCCCGTCATTTTTCCAGGTTTACTTAAAAAGACTTAAACATTGTTATTTACCATTTGGCTTTCCTACCGCTAACTGAATTGGCCTTCAATCTATGTGATCAGCACTTATCAGCATATGAGAAATTCGCTCACAAAATACTTACAGATTCCACGCATCTTCTGCATAACGATCTTCCAAAGTGCCACTCTCATATTTCAGCACAATCCGCTTTTCGTTCCGTATGTTTAGCACACATTTTGACAAACTGTGCCTTGGTCGAATTCCTGAGCAACCTATCTTAATTTGCTTTGATTATTCCTCTATGAGTTGTTTTCATATTTTGACAAGGTGATGAATGTAAATGTTTCCTATTTTTCTTTTTCACCCTCGCGTTTTTTGACTGAAATGCGACATTATTTTTGTACGCATAAGGCTTTACAATACAATACAATACAATACAGTGATGTAAGTTACATCTGTGGAACGTCAAAGCATCTGCCAAGCTGGCTTCAACACTAGGAGATTGTTTCTGTTTCTAGCTCGATCAAGTCCCATTAACCCGACTAGGGGCTTCCATCAGGGATGCATAACGCACTGCGTGTTGCGCACACGTCCCGAATCGAAGGCCATAGAAACCCGAGCGCTAAAGAACCTCGAAACAACCACTATACGTGTCCTCATGTCTCAGCTGTATGCGCAAAAGAAGCGCATGCATGCTGTGGAACTCCCATGGTCAAAGACTGATGACATCACTCATGGTTATTTTCTTGATCCAGGTTACCGGTTGTCACGCGATGACACTCATCACATTTCTCCCTACTCTTCTGTGTCATCCAACCGGTAGACAAACCAACTGACCACGTACTAATTTGTCACCCACGTCCCCTACTTATGACAGATAGATGATTCTGACAGTTTCAGAAAAAAACAATGCGTCTTTTGGTCAGAGGTCGAGCCGCTGATCTGGCTACTACAGTTCGCTGTGGCCATAGTTACGCCTGACTTATCTGCAACCCTCCTGGTTTTGGTGTCATGGTTTCCGGTTATGTCGAAAGATGAAGTTTATCTTAGGGCTATGAACTAATTCCTATTCCACCGTAATCATACTGAAAGTATTTAGCACCAGGTCAGAGCAGTTTTGGGTATTTCTGATAGGCTGTTAGTGATCACTTGGAAGTAATTTCAGCCTAGTGAATGAAAACCAAAAAGTGAAGTTGAAGTGATTGCCTATTAGTGATGGGCGATAGGTAACTGACTATCTAACCTGACCCTATAGAGTCTGTTGAAATTATCTGGTACGCTGTTGCCAGCCCGACCGAATGATTCCGACTACGGGCATCCGGTAATTGGGGAGGCGGTGTTGTTATCTCAGAAAACTGCGATTCTATTTGGATGAATAACAATACCTGGCTGGAGTGTTTCACTACTACACCCAGACAACTGGATTACGGTTAACTTATCCCCGTGGTGATGGATCAAGACAAAAGAAAAAGCTGCCTTCAAAATAGCTAGTTGTTTCAATAAATACATCAGTTATCCGATAACTGTGCCGGGGTTTTAATCTCGAGTGTGTAAAAACAATCTTGTGAAGGTTGACTGATAACGAATAACAGGTCATCAGGTCATCAGAATCCCTCAACAAATTGAATTCATCAACGGGAAGAGAAAGTATCGCAAATGTGATTCATATTTGAAGGAAGGGCCGGTTCACTGTCATCCCGTAGACAGATTTTAGCCCGCACCGTTAGGGTGAACACAGATTTCAACGGAAAATGACGTGCTTGTATAGACCGACGAATATTGGCTATCATCCAGAAAATAACACCCACCCGAACTAATCTGAGCGAATTATTCATTCGCGATGACCACGCTTCCTACCCCTACGCCTCAATCACGTCAATAGGATTACGAACATCCTGATAGTCGTCTAGTCTTCAAATGTTATCCACTTATATAAAGGCACCTGAAACAAGCCATTTCGACAGCTGTGATAAATGTCGAATTGGAAGCTGCTTTGTTGGAATTATGTACCGAATGTGAAGAGATGAGAGTAACAGATGGCCTTGAACTGCAATTTTGACTTTGCAATTGTCGCCGAACGGCAACAGATCGCTTTATCCTATTATTCGAACAGAATTGCCTATTTCATACTTTCAAAGCGAGGGCGATATTCCCAGAAATCTGGTGGGCTGCTCAATCTGTGACCCCAGACTCCGCCTTTCAAGTCCCACTATTCTTTGGTACCCAGTAGTTGTACGCTGTTCTGCGCGCGGAAGTTTTACATCAAAAATAAGAATCCAATGCGGAACCATAAAATCTGGTAGTTATCCTTTCTTTGTTAAACCATTTTCTTCACACAAACGTAGCGTCACTGTTTCCACGAATGTCTGAAAATCGCGGCGCGCTTTAGCGTGTCTCTCTTGTAGACATTACACCTAATTGGGAAAAGTCACTCACGATCCACGAGACAATCCTTTTGCGCACCTTCTTCTTTTTGAAATAAGAACAAAAGTACCGGCACAATACACGATAAGACGCAGAACAGAAGACACAAACGCGAACTATACCGTGCAGTGTCAAACCTAATGATATCCATCAAAATCACAACTGAAGACATTAGACGGGCAAGAATAAATAGTGTCATCAGTGTTACAGTTTCCTAGTGATTTAAAACTCCTCGGTACTATGATCCCGGTAGCATTTTTCCAACCCAAAAATTTGCACATCTGCTGGAGAATCTAGCTACAGATCGCTGATTCCCCTCCGGCTAGCAAAGTTGAATTTTGTATGGAAGAAACCAGACTACATCTTCCCTTACTTGTGTGAGGTGGTTATTTTCAAATTACCGTGAGACGTTAATCGACGGTTGCTAGAATATCATTATAGTTGCACTGACTCCTGATGGTCTTGAGTTCTAGTCTAGCAACCTCAGGCATTAATCAATTGAGGAGTATTTAAGTGAGCTCAATAAATAACCATTGCGCATGTTTTATAACGAATAAACAGAGCATATTGTGACTAGTAATGTTTAATTCGTCAATGATTTGTATGGTTTCTGCTCATTTCTTTGTTCGTCAAATTACTCCCTGAGATTTGATAGTATTGAATTGAAGCTGCCATAAGCGGACCATCAAAATGCGAGGTTAAAATGAAAAACGGAATCTAACTAGACTGAATTGTTCAAGCATTCAAAGCGGTTTAAGAAACCACTGCAAAAGTGTCCGAGTGCGGAGTAGTAGGTGAATAACAGTCTGAGAACGGCGAAGAAACGAAGGGTAGACCAACTACCTTCCATTTCCATTCCCGTACTGGCCTATAAAGTAGGAGCGGTTAAAAAAAACAACAACACTGGTTTTGACATATTTCATCCAGTTTCGTAGACTGGCGTCAAAGTCGGGACGAACGAACAAAGCAGACCACCTGTGGCTAAAAACCTGTCTGCTAAGTACACTTGGAATCTGATTTGTTTTAGCCATATAGGCTTGGATTCGGTTTTGAAGACAATCTTTATTTGCCATTTACAGGTAACTCATTATTGAAATCCGTAAAACAACTAACTGCTACCTGTTGAGAATCTTCAGTTATGAATGCCCCTTTTCCACAGACTGAGACGGTGAATAAACATGAACGGAACATCTTTGTTGTTGGTCCGTTCGGAGTGGCTCACAGAGGCTCAAAAATTACTAACACGACATGATACGTCACCCTAATCTAGTTCGGTTTTTGGATATTCGCAGTAATTCTCTGTCGAGCCCGCCTTCTCCATACTCAGCAAAGAAATTACAATCAACCTCAGAAGTTTAGGTGTTCCATATATTATTAGCAGAAGATTTAATCTGACTGAGTTGTTCCATCAAATGCGTATGAAGGTAGCCTCAGATAATACTTAGTTATTTCTTCATTCGATATCAATATCAGCTCGGTTTAAATAAATGACGGAAAAATAACAGTCTGGAATGAAGTAAAAACAACTGACTCTCCAGATTCGAACTTTGCAATCTGAAAATGTGAAATTGAGATACAATGAAAACATTCTAAGGCTACAGAATGACAAAAATCACGACTACGCACCGTTCGTTGGAGTGGGTGTCAAACCAGTATTTTCCGCCTGATCCGCTACTATCGGGACCTGAGAACTCCAGTGTTCCCTCCGTGAAATTGACCACAGGTTAGGAGAATCCATTTCAGGTATCCAGGTGTACGAAAATCAGCTGACTGGATAACGCTTCTTCTATTCGCGTGGCCTTCAGTCGTTTGTTGCTGAGGTCAACAGACAAACTTTGACTGCACTGAATGCACTGCTTGGAGCCGCCACCCGTACGCGGCGACTTTGGAGTTAGTGCAAATCTCGTCCTAATCGAATTATCATCAATTTTTAATTGGACGGATTTGATCATTGAAACACATGAATCCATTTATTTCAATATAAGTACTCAACATGATGCTTTCAAACCACCCCTCCCACCCACATGTTCGTTCTTGCTTGGTCACGTGGCTCAATGCACGCACTTTGCTGCCCAGTCTGCCAGCGATTTGCTAGAAGTAGGGTGGAGAACTTAGTGAGTTTTGTTCACTAAGCATTAGACAAAGTGAGCTGGACCATCTTAGCTGCGCTACATGCGCAACATATTCACTCCGGTCAATTGAAAGGGGATATCGATCGGGATGATCGATGAGGCTCCCGCGATATGCCCCAAAAGACGTTCACTAGCAAATGTCATTAGAGTCCGCTTTTATCGACTCGCAAGGCCAGTGCCGGCATTGGAGTCAGCAAACATGTGCCGCAATAGTAGTCTTCTTGTGTGAGTGCATGATTGGGTTGAGGAAAATTACGGTAGCAGGAAATAAAGACATTTAATAGTTGAATAACAGTCCTTTACTCTCCTCGCACATAGCACAGCGGCACGTTGTGAATCAGACATTTCCGATATAAGGCATCATTAAACAGTTAGACTATTAAATTGCCAAGGATTTTCAGAAGTCGGTTTTGAGGACGAATTTGCGAACCAGTCACGTGAGCGTTGGGGCCAACGAAAAGCGACGAAGAAATGAAAGGAACATATGTGAACAACTAAAATCAAATCAAAATACTTAGAGTTGGCTAATACAAGATTCCCATGATTCATTCTCAGGTCGTCACTGTCATAATTATCTGACGTAAAATGGGATAAGTGGATGATGCGCTGCAGTCAAAGCCATGTTCAACGCATAATCATCATCGTTATCACCATTACCAACGTCATCATCGTTCAGCGGTAAACAGGAAGGCAAGCCTCACTGACCGTTGACGTTCCCCCAGTTACGTTTCTATAAAAAGAATGAATAACAAAAGGGAAAATGCAGTGGACATACTCACGTAGGAAAAGTCGAGATGTAGCCGTAGCCAACACACGGAACACAGTCTAACTGTACAAACGCACCCTATCGATCCTTCTGATTCGATAGAAAATGACAACACGATTGCTACTGTTTACGGTCCACTGACATCCTTGAGTATCTCCAGCCAACTAGCAGACGGCTCTTTCGGAGCCCAAACAACAAGACGTGAGATGCCTGCTTTACTCAAGTTCGCTGTACATTTTCTCATTTCACATTGCCTCGTCATCAGTTGACCTCCACACGGATCCCTCCATTCATTGGAAGGAATCCGAAATATGGCAAGGTATGGTAGACGATTGTTCGCCATACGCAACACTTGACCCAACCAACAAAGTCTACTAAGTTCCTTACGCTGAAATAAGGTATTCTGAGAACCGGAACCTAGAATTAGATTCCTCATCTACACATTTCTCATTCGGTCACTCCATCCAATCCTAGCGATAATGCGTAGGCATCGGTGGTCGAAAATCTCCAAGTGATGAACATCAACATGTCTCGCAACCATACATTAGAACTGAGTGCACTGCGGCACGGTACACACGACATTTCAACTCCAGTAAAATATCAGGCGGACGCCACAAGTGCTTCAGTCCGAAGTAAGCTGCTCGAGCCTTTGATACACGCGTATTTACCTCCACTACCGAGCTACCATCGTTCGACGAGTAGTTACAAATGTAGGTGAAACGGTCC
>LUCM01003558.1:320766-341853 GCA_008360955.1 Fasciolopsis buskii | reverse complement strand
AATAGGGGTCGGCAGAGGGAGCAAAGTGATTGAGTTGGAGACAATAGAGGCAGGTTGAATGAAAGAGAGGGAACCGTGAGCAGTAGCATACCTATCATTACCCACCCCAATTGCGCTCGATGCAATGGGCAGCGCGGTCCTGATTAGCCTGCGAGACGACCGATGCAGTATGGAATTCTTTGTAGGCGTGTAACTCATGGGGTTTGATGGACGGGTACTGCTAGGGCGTCCAGCCGCTAAGCAGAAGAACGATTAGGGTTCTCAACCAAAGCCTTTGACCGCAAGGCAGCGGGGAATAGCTGAGTGGGCGCCCATCTACTTGGATCAATTAGTCTTCCACTCGTTTTTACGACTGAGCTGCTAACTCAGATCAACCCCCAACTTGGAGGACCAGGAGAATACTTCGTCAGGCCTCTACCCGTTGAATTTCCAAGCTTGATTGGATCTTCGGCTTGAGATAAACCATCTCATATAGCTCGTTGTGTCAAGGGGAGGCACGCAAGCCGTCACACCACGTCAAGGTGCAGTCTCGTTGTTCAACGCGGATGCCAGGTCTCAACTACACTCAATGATTGTCCGTTAGTCACGTGGGTCAAACAGAAAGGCATTTATCCAAACGCACGAAAATGCGTCTACCACGCCTGCCCCAACCGCGAGAGAATGGGCCTGTTTCTAGCTCGATCACGGTCCATCTAATCGAATCAGGGCACCCGGTGGGACTGAATAAAGCATTTTGTGTTGTGTGGAGGGCACCACGTCACGAGTCGAAAGCAAAATGACCCTGAACACTAGAGACGGTTGAAACAAACACCGTGCGTGTCCTCAAGCTTTAGCTGTGATTGCAAAGAAGCTCTGCCATGCCCTAGAGCTATCCTAGCCTAGTTGGTTGACCAACCAACCAAATAACAAACCGACTGAATATCTTTTAACACTTCTCCTCACCCCTGTTTTTATGTCAGGAGGATGAACAACCGAAAACCTACGTTGGCCAACACTACTTGCTTCGATCCGAACCATGGGTCTAATTGATACCTTGCGCAACTATAATTATACAAAAATCCCCTCCAACCAATCAAATTATGAAAATTTCACCTAATGGTTGCCATATGTGTTGCTTAATTGGATGGCGAATCGGTAATTCCCAAGTGAACTGTTCCCTCTATATGGGGCTGTGAAGCTCTGAGCAGGGCAAAAGTGGGAGCGATGTATGAGTGACGTTCATGCTACAAGTCGAAGCTTCGCACGATCAAATACTTGTCTGATACTAAATGCTAGAAATATTCATTTCGAAATGATCAAAACATGGTACGAGACGGATGGTACCAAAATGCTTGACGGATAGTGGAATGAAATAATTTGTCCTAATCGTAAATGGCCTAGAGATTTTCGAATAACATAAATGCATACATATATCGGCCCAAGTGGCCACGGGAACGTCTTCCCATCAGGATGGTTCATACGAAAACCTGACGAAGCGGATAGCCGCGTTATTCTCCCGGAAGGGTCGTCTGAGCCTTAATGTGCAGCCGTGGTAGGATGTCCGTCTGGAACTTTCAAATGAACCTAACTCACAACTACGTGATCCGAAAATACTGGCTCTTCTCGACCTTCCCACGAAACGGCTCCATTGTGCTCTGTTGATCCAGTTATCGTAACACTCTTATTAGGAGTTCAGATATTTCATTAAATGCATATTCGATGGTTATAATTGCATGAAATAACATCGACTTGTCGGTGCAGATGACTAGTTTCCATTGGGTATCTCTGGCAAACCTCAGTATCAGGCCAATGTGTGGACTTCAGTAGCGTTCAGTAAGTACTTGGACAGAAGTGCTCCTTCCTGTATTAGTTTTGAAGTGGTACGATTAACCAAAGGTTAACCTGCGCATTGTGAACCGAAAAGCTGCGCAATGCTGAATGTTCATTTGCGCAATTCGGGTATGGTACTCGCTCTGACGGTAGCTCAGGGTTAGACATCTGCCAGAGGGCAGGAGGTCGCGGCTTAGATTCCGGTTGGTGGTGCCCACTTTCCCGTGTTCGCTAAGTAAACGAGACGGCGCGCACTGATATTGTGTGAGATGATAGGCTGCCTACCGTCCGTTGACGAGGTTTGATCAGGTTTGGAAGCAGTAAAAATGAAATCAAGATCACCAAAATGGCCTTTGTTCGATCGCTTTCTCCTTAAGTGACCTAGGCAATTATACGTAGTCTGAGCCGATCGGGCAATCAAGTTTTGACCAAAGTACGTCGAGGCAAAAGGCTAAGAGCTTAGGGTGGCCGAATACTTTTGGGGGTAAAGGTGTAGCCCAATGCGACTTTGGTCGAATCACCGAATAAACTTTTTGAGGTCAGCAAATCCTCCTTATCTAATTTCATATACGCAACAACCACATGATCAAATCCCAAGAACGTGGACTACGGAGACCTGTACCAGAGCCTTGAGAATAATGCGTGTCATTCAAAATTCAATACTCTGGAAAATAACATCAAAGAAGTGGATAGAAATGCCATAAAGATATTCTGTCCCTAACCGAAGCGTGGTTTTCTCCGCCTCGTGGGTTGGATTTTGGCAACTTATGATTATTCTTTGAGGTTATTTAGATGATTACATGTGACTGAATGCCTGTTCTCGACCGACGGAAGGAGATTCGACGTCGCCTAGGCCTGTAGAACATTCAGTCTGTCACTTTGCTTATTTCTACAACAGAACCGGGCCTCACGGGATCTTCCAGGATGGAAGAAGTGCGACCATGCCGACAGTTCCCAAATGGCAGCTGCATACTCGCAACGGGATGAGGTACTGTCATTCGTGGTTACCTGATAACCATTAATACTTGAGAATCTGCCGAGATCGTGTCCACAGCAATGCCCTGATTGAAGGAAGAAAATAACAGGTCGAATTGTCTGAATTGCAACTGCCAGAATAGAAAAAAATACCAAAGCGAGCCAAGTAGATTTTGATTTGCATCATTCTCAGGAAGTACGGAAGGCCCATTCCGATCACTTCCAACAAGACGGTATAAAAAACATTCACTCGCTAAGGTTAGCATGGAACCTATTGGTTGAACAGTCCAATTAGGACGGAATACGTTGACTTTGGGCTCGTTTTTCGTTCGCAATTGAAAACTAGTCATTAGGATGTGAACAAACGGCCACTTCGAAATATGAACTAAGCTGCACTACGTGAAGAAGAGCGTGAAATGATCGACTGGTGGTCGGTAGCAAAGCCGATCATGCAACTCCGAGGCCGACAGTTTCCGTCATCTATGTTTGCATGGAGTACGGACTTGTCGAAAAGGTTTTCTGAGGTCGTATTCAATGAGGCATCTATTCGAACTCTCGGGAAGTCACATGTTCTAGGTGCATTTATGATAATGGATGATATTTAATTGGGCAGGGGATTTCCGAATTTGACCACACGGTAGCTCACATTGCCCCTCGGGGTGTAATAAACATTTAGAAGAAATGTTGCCACCACGACTGGGCAACTTGTGCAACTTGATAGGGTCAACTATTGTTTCGAGAGAATAGGCAATAAACATCGGTCTGCGCAAACACAATGAAACATGTTCTTTTTTCGTTGGTGAGAACAGTTGGGTAGTGTGGCCTTTTTCACAGCTGCATATATACACTGTACGCATGAAACCATGCTATTTGTATCTATGATCTCGGGTCGCTGAGAACCTTGGTTCCATGCTGAATAAATCCGAAATACATCATTACCTCCAGGAAGGACCCTGGGCAGCTAAATTGGAGGCATCCTTGACAAATCCAAGATCCCCATACCCCAGCAGGAACAGAGCCTACCAAAGTTCAATAGCCTGTATCAATGAAGTACTTAAAAGGAGGAACATGTAGTGAAAAGGCAAGTCAACTGTCATTTAATTTTAGTTAAACTGATCACTAGTCGAATTTAATGTGACTGGTCATTATTTAATTAATCTGTACAGATTCCAACTTGCAAATTTGTTCGTATAATCTCTTCTTTTCACTTTATCGATTTTTCCTCCATTAATGAAGCAACAATGTACATAATTTTTAGAAAGGAATTCGCGGCTATCAGAGGGATGCCAAGTAGGGAAGCGTCCTAGTGATGGGAGAATTCGAATCCGTGGACTTCGTGTTGAAATGCCACAATGTTAACCGGTTGAGTATTGACTAATTTAGTTCGGGGAATTTTACGATCTTCCTTAATCGTATTAAATGGAACAGAAGTTCAAATTATTGCAATTAGGAATCGTAATGTTCGGTAAGAAATGATTTGTATCGGTTATTATTCTTTCCTTTTTATCTGTCACCGTTTGATATATATATATATATATGCATATACGTAATGTATATATATATATTTATATATATATATATATGCAGGAAGTAGTATCTGGATGCGTAAACAAAATTTGCCCGGGAGCACACGACCGGTTTCGCGGTTATTGTCGCTCGTCAGGTATGCGTACCCGATGCTCTCTTGTCCAAACATCCACATACTTGTACACTCCGAATTGATTGATATTTCTCACCAGAATCGAATCTGTAGCAACAGGAGTGTGCATGGAAGCTCTTCGTCGAAGAGTCCACAGAAGAATCACAACTGTGATTCGTTGATAATTCTTTGCCAGTTGGGCTGAGCCAACCTTAGGAACGAGGGCATATATATATATATATATATATATAATGGATATGGATATATGCAGCGATTTCCGAACTTGTGTCGTGTGAAATCGAACAAATTCATCAGTTATTATTCTTAACTACATCCAATATGTTTATTGGAACGTATAGATCTGGTGCACATTCTATAGCCCGATGTATCGAAGTTTTAAATGTTCGGGTTTCGAGACATTTGCAACGAAGGGGGTGCCCATTTCCCTTTCTCATGTCATTTTACACTCGGTCTCTTACTTCGCCCCCTGATAGCATCCGACTAGGGAAGAAGTAATTTTGTACCGTTTATAATTGTAAATTAAGACAAATTTCCATTTACGAAAAGGATATTCATCGTTAGAATTTCTTGGCTATTCGCTTGGCATGTTATTGGCAATTAGATTCTGAGACGGAAGTATGTTTTGCCGTGAAATCTTTACCCATAGTAACAACTACGCGAAACAAAGAAAGTGAGAAAAAACCCACGTCGGTTTTTGCTGTATTTCAAGGGAAATGCTATTCAGCCGAATGTTCTTTACAAAGCCGAGTAAAATACCTATTGAGACGTGTTTCCGATATCTTAGCTGTCACCGTAGACCGTAATGCTCTATGAATTAATTAGTTTATAAGAAGGGAACATCGTGCTGGGTTTTTTCCGAGATCCCTTTACTCCTTACCTTGTCAAAATGTTAACGTACATTTGTGGTTTCTGGAAATTTTACGATGTCCACAGGGAAGGGGACTAGTTACACAAGGATTTGATCGCGCGCGACGAAAGGCAACGGGGTCGACGATTGGACTACAGCTATCACTTCTATTACTACTAAGTGGTACTAGTCAAAGTGTGTGACCGTGGTCAGCTGTTAGGGGATTAAGTCGAGCATTCTACCATGCATAATCAGTCATATCTTTACCAAGACTTGTGCCAGAGAGATGTAGGTATTTCTAGCTGGCAATATACTTTGATCGGTTGGGACTGCCGAAATCTTAAATGATCACTTTATTTTGTGTTCCAAGTACGTCAAAGTGAACGATTGTTCAATGAATCCAGCTTCATTCAAAAGTAGGTGTCTCACGTCTTCGTGGTTGGGGTCCGAAAGACTCGTCCACTTGCTGGCTGGAGACACTTAAGCATATGGTAGTGCATGGGGGCGATCGTGTCGTCAGTTTCTATCGAATATGAATGATTGAAAGAGTGCGCTTGTACAGTTAGACTGTGTTTCGTGTGTTATTATCTTTTCCCACCTGTGTAGGTCCACTTCCTGTTTCCCTTTGGTTATTCGCTCTTTTTATAGAAAAATGTAATTTTGGTCGAAAGGCAGCGGTCAGTGAGGCTTGCCTTGCTGTTCATTGTTAAATGATGATGATGATTCGTTATTCAAAATGTTTTTCAACAGACTGAGGCTGACGGCAAACCGCGGCCAACTGAAACCGCATAAAAGTTTCTTCATTGGGCACTTCAAATGAGTCTGGGCCTTCGGCACGTGATTATTTGGCAACTTTTTGATCACGTACTCTAGGCTTTTTAAGATCGTCTAGTGTTATTGGTTTTTCGTCGAAAATTATTGAAAGCGTAAATCTTGAGCTCTGAAAATTTTGATAGACATTACTGTTTAGGGATTCCTTGGTTTTCATATCCGGGGTCCTGGAGATGTCAGTCGGATGGCGTTTTTCTAACTTCCAGCAGTTACTGCTCGATGTGTTTGCGCGTCGTCGTTCTCGAGTGCAAAAGTTCTTTTTTTGTAGTTAGTTGCTGCCATGTTTTAGTTCAATACTGGCAGTCATTCCAGTCTATTCTCCACTTTGTTCATCAGAGCGAACGAATTGTTGCCGGAAGTCTATATTGCTGTTCTTGCAAAAACAGACCTTTATTCATCCGATACAGTTGGCTACACGAATGTCACAATGCAGTCAACTCAGGTTGACCTGTATAGTCTAAATGTCTCAACTTGGTGCCTTAAAGTAATCCGTCACTCGTACTTCTATATAGCTCAAATACGCTGTGAAGAGTACCATAGTCAATGCCCCGGGTGAATCGTCCTAACCTGAAGCCATCGTAGAAAATATCAGTCGATAAAAGGGCCGACCGGTCATGTGAGAATGATCTTTTGTCAGCAACAGACTGATCGTTGCCAGTTTAAATTCCGGCTGCAGGCCTCCTAGTGGAGATTTAGAAAGACTGACGAAAGGTCAGAAAACCGAGGCGGAGAAAAAAAATTTCAGGTATTTAATAAAATTTGAATATGTACTTATCACTGCTTTTTGTGTTCACTAACGTGCTAACTTATCGGCATACGACGGTCTAGATAGTACATCTTGAGACGACGGACTCAAGTCAGAGAACACGAAACAGGATAGACAGGAGTCAAACTCATAATTGCGTTTTTTTTCGAGATTGTGTTCACTGATGACTAACATGCTGGCTTGGGTCAAGGGTCATGAGAGTAAAAAAAAACGAAGTGAATTTGTCAACGATTTCATCGCTTGAGTTTCAAGATTTGCCGATGCTATCGATTTCCGGTTGGGATTGAGCAACAATCTTGACGGTATTTGTCTTGTGGGATTTAACGCAGAACCTGTATGGTGAGTAAAAAACGTTCTATGCGTGATTTGTGATGATATCTGACAGTTGTGCATTTCCTCACCTTTTGTTATGCTCACGGAGTCTCAATATGCGTTTCTAAGAGTCGAAGTGAGAAAAATTACTTCGGGATCAGGTGTGTTTGAAAAGAAATAAAGTGAGCCAATTATTTTGATGTGATATTTGATCGAAAACTTACCTGGTCATGACAGGCAATCAACATTTTCACTAAAATCCGATGTTTTTTTCATTTCGTCCCCGAACTTATAACCATCCACTTTGTTTTTTTTTCCTCACGTGTCATGCACCAGCGGTTTTACACATCATCCATCATTCTTCCACATCTGGTATCCGTGAGATTCAAAGTAATTTACGGATTTCTTATGTTTTTTGTCTTCCCTTAATTGCATACCGACATATGCATTTACTCAGTTCGTAATTGTCTAACACAACAAATCTTCTCTAAAGCTTTCCTGAAAGATACTCACTGACTTCGACCATGTTATTCATGAACATCCGATGAAATGCTTCGTGTTCTATCAAACGTTTCAGTGACAGACATCTGTATGCATACATTCGAGTTTACGGATGATCCAACGTTCCGTACGTAGCAAGTACGAACCATTTTCTTTGTACATTAACTACTGTTTTTGTGTTTGTGTGTGTGTGTGTGTGTGCGTGATATTACCGAGTTATTTGAATGTTGAATTTCTGTCTCAAAATAGTACATAAAGTATCTACTTGGGTTGACTTGACTTGTCGTCAGCCCCATAGTCTGTGCAGACTAATCGTTTACTTCTGACGCAGATGCTGCTTACCGCAGAAGTATTCCAGCGCTAGGGTTTCGTGACATGTCCGCAGCTATATGCAATATAGTTGCTATTTTGAGAACGTGATCAGCAATCAAACAGGGACCCGGGTTGATGGCCTTTGCCTGGTTATCGTACATATTCAAATAGACTTTGTCTGAAAATTATAAATTTCACGCTACTAGATGTGTTAATCACTTTAGACTCCGTTTAACTGAGTATCTCCGGAATTGCATACATCGGCCGTTTACTTTTTAAGATTCCTACACCTATTCGATATTCTGGCTTCAGATTCCGACTGAACTTTGTTTGCGACTGCATGCTGCTTTCCTGATTCGCTGGCCTCAGTTTCTCGATCTTACTCGCTTAGAATCGATATGTTACGTATGAAGGACTAAAGAACTTTCCTCTGTGCCCAAGTTATTTTGGCCCGTGACCAAAGGAATGCTGGTCACGGCTAATTAATCGCGGGTTTGTTTTTTGTGGTAAATGGGCTCATGGTTTTGTGTTGAATTTATAGTTTCCCAGATGTCTTCGGTGAGATTCAATTCCTTGTTTTGTGCTCTTCACTTTGTAGTTCTGATGAAAAAAATGTGACAAAAATTCTGCTGAATAGAGATTGTGCCATTATTATGTTACTGGGATATGACTTCCATGCTACCAGCTGACATCATTGTTAGTAGAAAGCGCCACTCCCGTAAATGAGTGTTGCACTTGCTAATCGTACAGGCTAATTCACATGACGAGTTAACTTTGGCCGCTTATTTACTAGGCTTTCCAATAATTCCCATCCACTGAAGTGATCATGTCCCCCTAGGTCAAATCGATAGTGATTCTCTGAGTCGTATCTCCCATGTTTATCGATAGAAGTTGACTGAATCTCACTCGGTTTTTCTATGTTACTTACAATTTCATTCCTGAATCTATAGGTAATCTTTTTGAAGTTAAGCATATCATTCGTGAACTCGAAGAGGTGTGTACTAAACCGAAACGTTTATTCTAAGTCAGGCTTTCATCTTTTTTGTTTGACACAATCAGCTTGAGTTCCTACTCACTCATTTTAGACTCTTTTTTGTTCGTATGTTTTTATATCCTGTGTTTTATTTCCTCGTCCAGTTGTTTTTGATTGCGATAAATTTTACCGATGAACCCGGGTCTGTATGCAGTCTAGAAATGTCATTTGAACTATATTTACTGTACCGGTAAGGCACATTATTTTGGATACTCTCCAAATCAAACAATCTTTTCCCATGTACCCTAATCGATAAGGATTTCTGAAAGTGTAATTGAACATCTACAAGAATGTTACGATGCCATAGTTGCCAATTTTTTGACATCATTCTATTTGCCACACGCCAAATTTGCATTTCCAACAGTTGCCACTTAGCTGGCGCACCATGGTATCTCTGATGCGCTCGGCCGTGAAGTAGTCTAAACATTGAAAAAATGGAGGAAATGTGGTGATATAGTCACCGGGGGCCATAGGAACCTGTAAAGAAATTCTACGTGGCAATAGAATAAGAAGGAATGAAAAACTGTGTAATGTCCAAACATTGGACAATACAACGTAGTCGAAATAGATGACAGGCTGTCCTCACTTCAAAAGGTTGTACGCACAAGGTTAGATAATCAGTTTTGAGAAAAGGTGATTGTTAGAATTTTTACAATTATTTTAAACTAAGCATGAAAAAGATCGATAATAAATTACTTATAAAACTTCATATTGAGTGTCGCATTTTAAGTACATTAAGGGCCAAGCGTGGATTATAAACAAAAGCGAAACTTCGTATGTCAATTTATGATCAGCTTCCTTTTCCATGATTCCTAAACACACGAAGATAATAGGCACGGATGTGGAGATTTGGCAAACAGATTAAAAAGAGGGAGGAAAACGCAATCAACCTGCAGATGCACAATTGATTTGACCATACATTCCTCATACACTCCTCAATATAGTATCCGAGTCCAAACATAGTTCCATCTGAGGCTGTGGTCCGTACGCTTTCCTGATGATCCCTGACAAGTACGAAACACCGGTGCGCTGTTTTAGAAGTCGCTTGAATTCAGTGAAAATCGAATCACCTGGCACAATGTCAGATACAACGAAAGTTCCTTTTACTAACCAATTCTGACTACTGTTATTATTATCAATAACCAAAGCGGGAAATGCAAAACTGGTAGGTAGATGCAACTTCGTGGAACCAACCCTGATTTCCCGGTGTACCGGAAGAAACCGAACACTACCCCAGTTGCATGCGGCGTTTCTTATTGCTATAACAAATGACATTTATTATCTTTGGTTTGTGCTTTCCACTATGCATACGGTTCCTGTGAAATTTATTCTCTCATTGCGGCGGATATTTTTTAGTGTTGATTTTAGCCGTCATTTTCATACGAATTCTTTGTTGAATCTGTGCCTGCTCCAATTACCAGTTATCGTATGAACCTAACTCTTATCGGTTCTTCCACCTTTGGTCCTATGAATAGTATAATTGAAATACACATCTAATTGCCTTCCCCGGATCAATTGATGTGGACGTGTGTCACATGACCTGCCACTTGCATTTCCATTATTGTTTCTAGTTACCTTAGATGTGAATTGAGTGAAGCTAAACCGAACGACCAGCTGATGGTTAGATCAACAAAGGATGTGGACAGCTCCGGGTAGAAGTCACTTTCGGGGTCACATCCCGTAGGTCTTCTTAAATCTCAACACGGGTCACTTCTCATTGCTGTACTTACTATCATGGAAATACTACTATTACTAGTTCTCGTTGATTGTGATAGAAAATATATTCATTTATTTTCATAGACTGTCAGATGTAACAACCGAACTGTTTCGTAACCGTATTATTTATTGGTCGGTATTATTGCTCAGTGATTTAGCGTTCACAGTCTTAGGAACACGAATGATGAATTAGTCAATAGATTTCCTGACCTACGTTATGCGAATGAAATGCGGTAATGGTTTTTCCACGGTATCTAAACCGTCACATAAACAGCCCATGTCGTATGTTACTAAAAAGTGTATGGACTTGCCAAGTTCCATTTTCTGACTATGAATTTCACGTTATTTCTGAACAAATTTGAAACGCATTTGCTCAAATGGGGGAAATTTCCCGCTGCGATGGTATTTCCTTCAATATATCATGTGGTATAATTCACTAAGATGTCCATATTACAGCGGACAGTCTTGTCCTTCAAAGCGCAGTTCAGCTGTGCAGAACGGCATATGTCATTTGGCCATATGATACAATACATGAAGGTACTAACGTCGAATCTGAAGTAGGGAATTACTTTCTCGCCCATCGTAATTAATTGATTAGCAAAGCCGCTTGTATTTTATTTTTTTGACTACTGTTAATCTATCTTGTCGGCTTGATTGTACAATACAAACCGTCCTAGCTGCCAACTAGCCTCATTGGTGGACATTGGAGTGAGATAGGGGAGGTGGAGAGGACAATTCCACGGTCAATCTTGCATCCCAGATACCGCATGATTCGATATTTTGACCCATCTATAAATCGGAGATGCGTGACTATTTTTTTATTGGGCATACAGAAACAAAGATTGTGTCCGTATATGCACGTGGGGCAATTAATTTGCCTAAATGCATGTAGAAAGGATTACAAAACAAATGAGCAACTGATCGTGGTTTGATCGTCCTTTTCTCTGGCAAACGTAAAGGCTGACCCCTGTGATATTGCCTGGTTTTCCATGAACTGAGATTTGAATTTTTAACTACAACTGTCAAATTTAACATAGTAAAAAGTCTGCATGTTGAGTAGCGAAATCGCAAAACATTTGCCATCGTAATAGATTGGATGATTGCACGTTGAACTACGTTATGAAACCATAAATTTTTTATTGCGCGCAACCTCTGTTCCAATGCATAAGCTCAAATATGACAAATCCAAACAATGTAAAGTCCGCTGTCAAGTAATTCGTCAACTATTTCTAACAGTCTTTATCGATAAGTCATACTTGCATTCTAGTCGAAAATAACGAGATCAATGTGCATATTAATTACTCGGCATTAGATATCCATAACAATTTCGTTGAAATGTAATTTTGTAGATTCTTTCTTACTGTCGAAGATGCGATTACATTTATCAGTTAATAATCTCTGAGATTAAACTTAGTTTGAGATTTTCGGTTGTGTAGTAGATTGGCTACGTTCATCATTGGAATTTGTATCTCACCTGACCTGACCTAGCCCTGCGAACGGTCAAAAACTGCACACCGCCACGTACCGTTTTTCTGTCTGACTTACCAAGGGTTCTTCTGCCTGAGCACTTGTGTGGTAACCGAAAAGCAGAGCCTTCCACTACATGTTCCTTCCAGTCTTCTTTTTCACTCTTTTATGATTCCACCACACAAGCCCACGGCTGTTCACCACTTGTCAACTTTCCGCCCTTCAAATGTCCTCAGATTAGTGACCATGCTATACCTATTACTGCTCACCACAACAAATATAGTCAGAACTCATAATCTACTGTTTGCGCATGTCAAACGGTACCTGGGACGATCGCCCATTTTGTTGTTTTTCTGCTTTTTTCACCTTTTTACGCAAGTCGTCTTTAGTTGTGTTATCCCGAATCTCGAAAACGCTGTTACACTGATAACCGGTACCTGAACAGCTAATCACACACTCGAATAAAATTCGAACCAGAGCCCCTAATCGGCTTCGTAACATATCCCATCTGATGTTCGAATTGCACCCGGGAACCAGGAGACATCTCTTTGTCATGCCAATCTTAATAAACTGGATATTTTTGCCTCATAATTCTAGATCCATATTTTCACACTAAGCTATTCGCACTAACATTGACACCGTTTTGCCGCGCGCAATACCCTGCACTTCTAAACCAGCGTATGGTCTCAATGCGCCTCATATCATGAGCTATTCAAAACATACCAAATATTTCCTTGCCTATTACATCATCGCTTATACACGTCGACTAATAGCATCATTTCAGCTTGCAGCTACTTTATTTTGACACATCTATAACTCAAAAATTGTACAAAACCAGACCAAAAAGGGCTGAATATGACCAAGCTGAACACGCCTGAAGCATTTTGGACTCCGGAAACGATATGCAGGTTGAGAATGTTGACCTTCGCTAGACTTACAAGCACTCCATATTTGTATTTTACAATTCTGTTGGGACTTGCGATTCACATCGAGTTTTGCCATGTTCCTAATGCGACTCAACCTTTTCGACGACGATATCAGGGAATTCGGGTTGTTAAACACCGGATTTTGTTTCTCGTGGACAGTAAAACTGACGTCCTGAAATCGATCTCCGACTACAATATGCAATTTGGGGTTAGAATCGACTGCTTCAGCAATTCTGGTTGATTTATTCCTAGAATCAATCGATCCTGTAATTGTATTTGCAACTGATCACCAAAATTGCAGCTAATCGTCTGAATCTCCATTTATAGAACGCATTCACTAATTGACAGGTCCCTCTGGCATTCCAGAAGATGAAATGCAATACGATAGGCCTCTTTAAAATTGACGGACTTGAGGAGTCAAATAAATGGCTGTTTGAACTCCTCAAATGTCATTTCGTTGAGCGCATTGATGAACACCAACATTTTCGCCAAATAATAAGCACCTTTTTCGATGCGAGATAAGAAATGAACCCATTTAGTTTGCAGACTGAGGCTGTTGTTTGTAAGATCCAAAAACGCCTCGAGTAATTCTGGACCTCACTTGGACTCTCATGAATAAGGACAGCCAAAAGAGGTGGACTTGGAATCAGAACTAAAGTGCTCTAGTCCCAAAATCTTATTTTACCTTACCTTGAAAGTGTCTTTGTTGAAGCCATCGACTACCTCTTTAGGCCGATCGTTTCATAGAGACAGGTTTAGTGGTGATATGACCGAAACTTCCATGATTCTGCAGGGTTTGACGAGGCTAGACACCGGTGACATGTTCAGACAAGCAGCCGAGTATAGAATGCAAATCAACGATTGGAATTACCGGAGCTCGAAACAAGTTGCAGTTGAAAGTACTAAGTGCTGAAGGCACACATTCATTTAAAACACCACTGGATAAATTGAGGTGCGAAATATTCCCGATATTTGTGAGGTAGACTGCATGGGGTTGCAAGACAGACCGAGTGATGAGAAAATTTGTCACTCATAGTTTCATTCCGACGCAATCGAGTCATTAATATAGTATATTCTTCTTCAGAACTGTAAGGTGAGTAAAGTGGTGCAGATTTTGTGCAACTTTGCATTAGCTCATTCGCCACAAAACAAAACCACTTTTATGAGTGAACACAGATTCGCCATGGTGTGACCACTTTGGCTGTTCACTACCGATTAAGGTGAATTGTTCCGTTTCGAGCAACTTCCGCTGTGTTTTTAGCTTGTACAAAAGCCGTTTCTGTCTAGGATTATAAATGAGCATGTTGGACGTGTGGTAATATTTGCGCTTTGAAAATGTATTTTGTTATAGCCTATCATAATTGCACATACTTGATTACTGAACAGCGTCGCTAAAGCGACGTTGTGATACGTTGTTAGTATGGTATCCGGACTATCAGTGAAAGATCCAAGAGTCCGTCATTCTATATGCAAATGATGTGAATTCGAGGTTACAGTGCCGTAAGCTTTGAAGATAACAGTTGTGCGAAAAGACGGTTTGTAGAGTACTGTACGCGTGTTACTTTCTGTTGCTGATCGCATTTGCACTTTCAGAAGCGCATTTTTTCCATTACATACCACTTTTGCTTTTGCTTACATCATGTCGGACATGAATCAACGGGACCAATATCACATGCGACGCAGATGCTGTGTGCAGGCAGGTCACAATGTGGGTGCACAGGGTTTGCTGCTCGCTGTTCGATATTCGGAGTAAGGAAGGTATAGTTCATAATCAGTTGTTAGGAGCTACTGCTTTCAATACTCCAAGAGAATTCTAGAATACGTCTACTACAGCTGAATCACATCCAGAAGTTTTTACCACCGTTACTCGGGCAGAAGGTACCCGGCAGTCCTGCGATGCAGCGTCTTAGTCTGTGGTTTCTTATAAGTGAATGTTAACAGTTTCAAAACAACTAATTCCATGCATGCACTTACCAGAAGTATCCACCAACCGAGAAGGTGTAGCAGTTGCTTATGGGTAATTGTGCGTTGTCATTTAGTGATCACAGTTTGCCATCGGAAATCCGAATAATCACATGTGGATTCCATTTTGAAGGCCTTCGTGCATTTCCGCTTAACCGGGATACAACGGTAAGACGTTTTGCAAGCTTTGAGTGCCCGTTTACCGTGTCCCCAGGACACTACTGGAAACGTCAATCACATGTCCGCCAGTTTCGTTGGAGAACGGTACTTAAGTACACTTGGAAATTGAGGATGTTATGAGAAGACAGATGCTGTACATGGACATTCTTCCGGGAGTAGTAAAACCATAGTTTAATTGTGGTGGAACGACTGTCTCCCGCTTATCCAACTATCACTTTTGACCGTTGCTGGCACGGATTATAAGGCTGTTCTGTTCCCCGGTGATTACTGTTAGCTTCTATCACGGGTCCGTAAGCCATCGGGTGTGGGCGATTTCTTGAAGCAAACCATCTCCCAACTGACTATCTTGGTGACACAAGATATAAAGGTTGGCGACTGTGAAGTTGCACTACGTCTGACATCCGTGATATGCGACACTGCACTTCGGGCATTTATTCGGCAAATTAAAGCGTCTACTGGATATTGTGGTTGTGATAAGTTTGTCCGGCATGACCTATACTGTGAATAACAGATCACGTATATCAATGTCAAGTCAAAGCACACTATAATTGTTCTTTTCCTGCAAACAAACACCGAACAAATTACATTGGTATGATTCCATCCCCGATGTTATCAATGGGCCTGATTGCAACGTTTCCAATGGATTATATGCACTTAATTCTTTTGGGAGGGATGAACAGAATACTTGACACCTGGTTGCACAGTCCCCGAGTAGGCCCTTTCCGTTTAATTCCGCCGTCTTTTGATGCACTTGTCAGGGTCATTACTTCTTTTCGCATAAATACCCCAGGTGATTTTCGGGGCTTATGTCCTCTTGTTGCTGAGGTGGGCCTCTGGAGGGCCACGGAATTTCGCAAGTTTATTGCATACACGGTCTGCATGTATTCATGGTTTGTTGCCGTGTGATGCTTATAAACACTGTCATTTTTTTTAATTCTCCATTTATTATCTATCTCATCTCGTCTTGCATAAAACACGTACTGCTTTGGCAGCCTTCCTCATAACGTCTTTTTTACTTGGTTTAATCCACCTTTGCTCAAATTCGCTGTATCGTGGCCCGTTAGATGCACCTTTTTGCTTCCCTTATGAAAGTACGATGCGGTTTCTCAAGTGTAGCAATCGCGGCCCATGCACTTCAGCACAAGTTATGTCGTCAGCTTTGCGAGTCGATCGACGATGAGTGGCTGTCAGCACCGACGACGATAGACGACAAAGATAATTCTATGCCCCGCTTTCCGTGGATGTCGAAATTCCTTCTTCTTTAGGAGGATGGTGTCGTCCTGTGTTGCTCAGCATCAGTGATTGTGTCGATTATGTGCACCGGCCTGCCACGAACACTCACAAAGATGATGACATAAGTTTGTAATTTGTCCAGAATTGGACTGACTTCTTCACTTCGTCCATGCATTCCACATATTTGTATATATTCATGTCGCTGGATTACAGGGAGACGTTATGACTGTTCCCCTAACGAAATCGCACACAAATGTTTTTATTATATATCGCAACGTAGATCGATATTTGTTTCATTATTCTACATTTATTTAAAATAGCAGTCGCGTCTTTTTTCTGGAGTTACTCAGATGATCTGTCGCTATGCTATATTGGCTAAAATGTTACTAACTCACTGTTTTAGATGTACCTAGATGTAACTATGTTTTGTAAGGGGTTTGAGTGCAATGATTCATATCAACTGGCAACTGGACAGCGAAGGGTTAAGATAGCCGCGTGAAACATCATTCGCTAGCCACCAACGCTTGTTGTTAAGAGAGCAGCATCTGTTCCACTGCAAACCAAATTTCGTTTATTACGACGATGGATCTTCTTTTACTAGTAACTTCTTTAGATAGTATCCAGAACCAATTATTATTGGAGAGAAGGTTTTTGGCGGAGTCTTCCGATCCTCTAATGAGACTGTGCCAGTGAACAAACTCTCCCACCCGTACTCTATAAGAAAGAGGTTAGCAGTCGTTTGTAACATTAATGAACTAAGTCTCCCACGCAAATGTCATCGGAGCCCAGTTTTAAATTCCTACCTGTCTCTCAAAGCACCGTCAGGAGGCCCCAGTCCAATTACCAAGATCTCCTGATTGTTTGGTGGACCTCAGCGCGGCATCATCCAAGACAGCTCACTGTATTCACAGAAGAGGTGTATTTAGATCCCTACCTACTACGGTACCATCAAAAGTCACGCTGAGGGTCCGGGGAATATAGTGGATCCAATTGCCATAACTAACGTTTGGAGATAACGTCCCCAACAAGCTGATTTCAACGTATGGAGATGAGTTGTCTCCAAAGGAACTTTTATGCAGTTAGATCGCTTAGAACATATTCTGTTGGCTATCAGTAATGTGCGGGTGACTGTCGAGTCCGTAAGCATGAGACTCGACAATTGCTGTCACCCGGATCCGGACGGGACCCGACATGTTAGTTCCCAGCCAACAAACATGGGTCACTTTTGCTCATCCTGGAGAAAAGAGGAACGAAAGCATTGTAACTGGCCCCTTTCACTCCTTTTTTGTATTCTGTTGGTAATTGGTTGACATAATGACCACTGTTGCCACTTTAGGATCAAATCACCAACGGTAGTTAATTGCGCAAGTAGCACATGCGTAAATTGTCTGCGGCACACGCGTCTTCTGTGACCGTCTTCGTTGACGTCCACATTAAACGTTCCTCTATATTTAGGATCTATCGAGGAAGCCAGAAAAGACAGTTACAGGCCATGCAGGATAACTATAGAATTGCGATACCAATAACCCAGAGAGAGGAGTAAGCTAGCAACAATGGCGATGCGCACTGTTAAGGGAGATGAAATGTGTTATCAATAGTCACAGTCTACACATGGCATTGCTTCGGAATTATTTATGATGGACATGGACTTATTCCCCTAATCATTTGTTTGACATCATTGTTCATAAGACATCTGGAGTGCGACCGAGAACCTATCTACTTTCGGATTCTGAGGCCGCGGTAGACAAAGTCCCCCATTCGATAGAATAAAGACAACCAGATGCGAGCAATATATTGTATACATCGTGGTGCCGAAATACCACCGACACGACAGTACAGCCCCAGGCAAATTGGGATGTCGCACAGGGAGAACCTAGTTTAGCGTAAGCGAATGTACACGTGCCACGTGAGCGTATGCAGGCGTTCTATATGACGCTGACGGGGGGTCATTGGCGTGCAGGAACCGCAAAATGGTCGAGCGTGGGCCAAATTCGTTGCCAGTGGCATGGTTGCGAGGATTGTCATCCACGTGATACCACACCAATGCGGTCCAGACGTCGAGAAACGGCAAGCGGTCAAAAAGCCCAGAAGCCAAGCTGAAACGCATGGAAGCAAAACATCGGAAGTGACCGCAGGGGAGCCTTAGAATTGTCGTTGAAGCCAAAATTGTCAGTTTTCTTGGGACCAATGAACGAACGAATGAATTCATCAAGGCCACGAAAACGAAAAGAGGTACGAACCAGTGTAGCAACTGGACGTGTGCAATGTATACACAGTAATAACGTTCGTTGATATAAATGTGTTACTAATGTGTGTAGTTAAAAGAGCGTTTTTACCCGCGACGCGCAAGCATGCTGGAGAAACTACCTTACGATGGGAACATGAGACGGAAGTCTCATTCGGTGGCGGCTATGTAGAAGTGTACTGTTGACTTGAACGTCACATTGTGAGTTGATTCGAGGAAGCGGCAGAACCAATTGGCTGCTGGCTTGAACGTGAGACATTGATCTCATTCAAAGTCGCAACAGGCAAAGGTAGCTACAGGCCTTGGCGTGACACGGAAGTGTCGTTATAAAGCCATGCAGGATTAATATAGAATCTAGAGCTCCTAGACAATACGCTATCATCAACGAATGGGGCTTTGAGACGATCGATGTTAACTGTATCGACACAACCGATTCGACCAACCTCGAACGCAGTATCCTGACTAGAAATCACGTTAAATGGGCCTTTGCAAAGCTGCTGTAGCGGTTTGCGCACCGAATCAATATATATATATATATATATATATATATATGCGAGCAGGTACTGAGTTCCGATGGAACGAATACCTGTCGAAGAATCTGGGATCACATGACCGTGCTTACGCGGGCTTTTAGGATGACGGTGGCCACAGGGTAAGTGACTGTCAAATACATTCTACCGGTAATTACATGATAGCCAGCTTACATTCACTTGATTGTTGGACTTCAAGCTGGCCTGCAGAGTTTGGGCTCTATTTACCCAAATAGCTTTGTCTAGACATGGCACCCACCAAACCATCGTAGCGCGACTCAGTGCAAACCATTTGCGCATCGATTCACGCTGTGTGAACAGGCCTTAGTAGAACGACTTCACGATGAATCTGACTTAAATGATGGAACGGCGTTCTATGCTGCCTTCCAACCCACTGTGTTTCACCAGGTTCGAGGCCAAAGTGTGCGTCACAATGTCGTCGAATACGATGTTATTTACAACGCTTTTGGGAGAGAGTCTCAATTCTACCGAGAGAGGGTATACAGACTAGTGAGTTGGAGAATGAGTTTTCCACAAACCTTACGGTGCAGAACACACCTACTTCAAGCCTAGTGTCAACTGGAAGCACAGATAGGCATGTTATTTTCCCATTGCTTTCACTTTGATCCACTGACAAATATTGGAAAATATGAAAGTACTGCCGAATTTGTGGACAAATCCGCATACAATCGGGACAGAGTCTGGCTATCGTAAACAGGCTTGCGCAAGTATTACGGCCTGTGCTGCCATAAATAGCAAAGGAGTTGTTGGCCACTCCACGGATTACAAATATGCTGCACATACCTCCTGTGGATTATCGTCACATTCGGCTGGAGTCAGCTCGGACGAAGCTTGATAAAAAAAGTTTGGCAACCGTGAACTAAATGCCAATTCAACTAAACATTGATGGGATATATCCATTTTCTGCATCTAACATACAAATATGGACCGTTCTGGGTCGACTGATGAAACCCATTAAGCCAGCACCGTTCCTCACGGGTGTTTATTCTTGAACGAGCCAACCGGACAACGTTAACACTTTTCTACAGCTAACGGTGACCGAAATCAAATTCCTTCCTCGGTGCGGGGTGAAGGTAGCCGGCACTGAAAATGTAAAACGTAAGGAGTTGGTGTTCATAATGTGAGCATCCTACACGGGCGTTTGGTGAACGTAAGAAAACCCACTCTGGATATAGAGACTGCAGAGAGTTTCCTACCAACATAAGGCCTGTTATCCCGATATAGACAATGCACTATTTACGGGCTTAGCCTAAGAAAGGATACGTCTCCTGAAAACAACAGATCACCATTTCGGTGTTTATCCTATGATATGGTAAGATTATTTCTTGCAGATTACATACTTTGTGTTTATTTGGGTGTAATGTGTCGTCTTATAAAAATCTGGATATTGAGGCAAGCACATCTAGCGATCCAAGTCACTAGGATGAATTTGGAAAGGATAAACGACAGCCTCCTTCGACTATGATAACAGCTTCCTTGTAAATTCCATAGGGAATTGAGAAGTTCAGTTGATTACAAAACATATGAAGTCATGGATTTCAGGCAATTTCTGTTGTGCTTGGGAATCGTAACTCTTAAATTACAACTAGCACATATCCACGATTGAAGTTTTCTCACTTCATCAATGATCACCCACATGTTAGTTTCAGATGACAATGAAGGGACGGTTGGGCATAAGAACAAATGCTACGCCATTTTGTTCTGACACATCGTTAAACATAGGTTGTCTAGGAGATAACAGGGGATGTATATTCATCGTTA
>LUCM01003558.1:239773-300522 GCA_008360955.1 Fasciolopsis buskii | reverse complement strand
GGTAATACCCAGCATAAACACGGAATCCTTTGCGTTGTCAGAGCAAATAAGTGGCAGAGAAATCTTAGGGAAAGAAACCAGGGGTGAAAATACCGATATAAGGACGGTTTATCGTGGTCATGGCTTTCATGAAGTTCAGCATTCTTCTGCTATCACGGACCTTAATACTGTTTAGCCTTGCTGGATGAGATCCACGTTTCGGAGACTTTGCTGCATTAACTGCTAAAATCCTAAGCCAACTTTGTGCGTCAGAGTCTCTGAGAGGTACTGGTCGTATTTATGAATAAGGGTGCCAGCTTGGGATTAATAAACGGTGGAGAAACAGAGGCATCATCCGACCTAAGGTTGATCGCGTGAATAAAAAATTAGTCCGAGAAGTTGAGCAAAAAGTCTAGGTGGCCTTCAAAAGCTCGGTCTAGGCTGATGTTGGCCCCTGTTAAGCTGAAAAATGGGGATACTTTGAGAAATTTGGATAATAATATCTTGACTTATGTTAGACTCTGGCAGGACCGGAGCTGATCCGGTAATCTATTCCACAAGGTAGAGTAAATAACCATGAAGAACTTTGGCCTAAAGGACTCTTTTGAAGGTGGCGTTACAGGGAAAAAGGTCGACTCCTGAGGGGGCGAAAACACTCATTAGCGAATCGGATGGATTTCCACCCGTGTGTGCTTCCAACCTTAAAAGCTTGAAAAGGAATGTGAGGTTGAGTTCGAAATGACGCAGCTCGCATCGTTCTCTGTAACTGAGGCTTGATGTTGGACCGAAAATTTTCTTTGTACATGCCCGTTGTACTTTTTCTATTGCAACACGATCAACTCTGGGCACGTTCGAGAAAATTATCGGGCAGTGCTCCAGTTGCGGTCTACAAAGTGATTTGTGCAGCATCGGCTTTCATCTTAGAGTGAGGAACGTTTTGACGATAAGGACATTAATCCTGTTTGCGTCTGCGATTTGGCTTGCTCGTGGAAGTTGAACAAGAAGGGGCATCGCAGGCCCCGATCTTTTGCACACTGAGTGGTTAGTATTGGAAGACTTTATAAGGAACCTATCCGGGCGAAAGTGCTACTTATAAGCAAGAGCAGCGCTCTTAGTTGCAGAGAATTGCATCGCCTATTGCCCACACCAATCGTCTAATGGGTTTAATTCCTCCATGATATTGGCCATGGCCTGGGGTAAGATAGATAGACCATCTCGAGGTCGTCGACGAATAAGAAAGGTGTGCCGTGGCATATTGCTCGAAGGAAATCGCTCATGTGGAATAGGAATATTAAGGGGCCAGGGACACTGCCTCTTATTACACCGCTAGTGATTGGTTGGAGTTGGGATAGGATTTCGTTGTTACTGACTACTCGGGAGCGGTCAGAGAGGTAGTAGGTTAGCAAACGGCACTGCGGATCTGCTAGGCCATAGGATTTCATTTTTGGGAACAATCGTTCATGGGGCACGCGACCAAACGTCTTGGTCATGTCAAGGAAAAAAATTATAATGGTCCTTTTCTTATCGACATTTCTGAGTGACCAGATCAAAAAAGCAAAGTGGCATGAGGCACAAGATCTGCACTTACGAAAACTATGTTGGAATTCACTAACGAATTTTTCGGTCGTGAGAACGTCAATTAGCTTGTTCGAGACAATTCTCTACATGAATTTGGCCAGGAGGGGTGTTGGGTTTATTGGACGGTAGTTTTGTGGCTTCTACAGTGGTCCATTTTTGTGGAGTTGAAAAGCTGTGGAGACTTTCCACGGAAAGGGGAACAACCCCATGGAGATGGTAAACAGTTTTAACAAAAGAAGTGCAATATCGAGTATGCCGGAGCGGCATAGGGCAGGGGGACACCATCAGAACCAGGTAGATAAGATGGTTTGACGACAGTGAGAGGCGTCTCTATTTTCTCTGTATTAAATACGAGGGACGAGCGTTTTATCTGTTGGCCACAATTTGATTTGTGGATCCGTGGCTGAGTTTCCGAGGAGTTTCGAAGTGCCTAAATGGACAGGGAGATATTGAGGATGAATGAGGAAGAAATAAGCACGTCATCGTAGTTTCGGCTTTTCGTGTGACGACCTGGATGGGGAGATATATTTCCTTCTTTCACAGTGAACTAACCGGTACCGTCGATGTGCTTTTGGAAACCCAATCCCTTTTCATACACTGGATCCTCAGTTAATTGTGGGTGATATAGATTAATGGGAAATGGTAAGGTAACTGATCTAATTGTTTCTTTTTTGAATGCTATAGATGATGGTTATAGGATGCGCAACTGCGCGGGACTTAGTTCCATAAAGACGAATACCTAAAAATGAAAAAAATTTGCTCTGAAAGATGTCTTCGGTACCGGAAACGTAATAAAGAACTCTGCATTTTGAGGGGAGTATTGGAGTGGGTTTCTAATAAGGGGTACCAAGTAACAGCTGCTCCCTGTTATAATATTACTGAAGGGCACTAGATTTGCTCTTGTGCGTTGGAGCCACAAGGGATCCAATTTCAGCAACTTGCAACCATCCATGCAATTTGGGTTTACAGAGTAGCCAATCAGCTGCTTGTTACAGGTACTTTGGACGATTTTAATTATCGCTGTGTCGCTCTGCCTCATGTTTGAACAGACTAGAGAGTAATACTGCAGAACATGTCTGACGTGGGTCCTAAAAAGATGTAGTTTGCTTTCGTTCAACCTTCGTTCAACTGTGTAACAGCCCCACAAATCGATTTGCTTTCGCGACTTGTGTGAGTGCATATTCCGAGAAGTTTAGGGTGCAAAAATACTTTGGGTCTAGGTCGCGAGCCTGAAAGTTAACCGGGTTGATCCGGTTACCTGTCTTGAGTTCTCTTTGGGATATAACTCACTTGAACCCCATGATGCTGCTTTTTTAGCAGAGAATTCCAACATCCAGTCTGTTGCCCAGGAACTGAGTGACGTTAAATCTTGCGACATGTTACTTATGGCCTACTCAAAGGCTGCAGGGGGAAAGTACAGACGATTTTCGTGTCGTCGGCAAACAGAAAATGGACGATATTTCGGATAAAGTAGAAGACATCATTGACATATAAAAGAAAGAGTAGGAGGCCAAATACACTGCCTTGGACGGCACCGCTGGTTACTAATCTAGGTTTGAATATAAAGCTATTTACTTGGACTACTTGTTTTCTAGATAACATGGTAGAAACCACGATAGAATCGGGTTGACGACACCGTAAGATCCGATTTCATGCAACAACCTTCGGTGGGGCACTTTGTCAAAAGCCTTTTTCATGTCCAAAATGATCACTATAACTGACCTTCCGGTGTTCAGGGTTCTAGTGTATAATTCAAGTAATCATTTGAGGAAGTGGCACATGACTTTTTACGAGGAAAGCTACGTTGTAGTGTTCATAAGTTCGTGCTTCAGAAGATAGGCAATAAGACCAAGTTTTATTAAACGTTCCGTAATTCTGAAAATTATAGGGATGTGATTAATCGGGCGGTAATTGGGAGGATCGCAGCGCGTGCCTTTTTGTGAGCGGGAATTATCAGAGATTTTCCACTGTTTGCCAGCATTATTAAGATGTTGCTCCTACCTAACGAGAATACAGCCGGGGGCAGTGAGTCAGGCCCATAGTGGAAGCCAATTTTGGTTTTCAACAACAGCTGGGATACTTCTTCTGCGAGAAATGAGATTGTTTGGTACGACTCTGCAGTCAGGCGAGGTAGGGAAGGAGTAGCAGGATTTATGTCACCAACCAGAGCGGATGCAAAGAGATTGCCAAATGCACCTGCGATCTCCTGTGCGTTTCTAACATAATCTCACACAGTTACCAGGGTAATGAGCCATGTTATATGCGTTCAGCATGGTTTGCTTGACCTTCTCCGGTGGTTGGCGGTCTGGGACGTTCAATATCCTTGCCATTTTTTGTGTTTTGGATAAAATTTAGTGATTCAGACGACACTGAATCAATGAGTTGATTAGCCCCAGAAAGCTCCTGCAAGGAGGGATTTGAAAACGGCTCAATGAGATGGCGAAAAGGAGCCAGCTTGGTGATCGCTGCCTCCACTGAAGTCAGCTGGGTGACAGTGCTTATCAATCAATTCTCCAAGTCTTCGAACCTCTTACTTAAGTCATAGGATACATCAGTTAGCTTTATCCAGCAGTTGCCTATTTGCGACTTGGGGAGGGATCGTGGCCTGCCTGTTCTTTTGGTAGTAATTTCTATACGGTTTTCCTGCGGTATGGTGTTAAAAACCAATTCGAGTGAAAAGAACGGGCAATGGAAAAGTGACAAAAGTGACGCACAAGCAATATGCAGAATAATTTGTGGATTTTTTCTGAATACAACACAGGGTTTTCTACCAAACGATAAGCAGGCAAACTGAGTTAAGCCAAGGAAACGTAATCGATAGTGAGGAAGCATCCACTTTGAAAAGTGGGCCCTGTGAAGCTAAAAGAGGATTGTTAATGAAATGGAAAAAGTGCTTTATTGTGCATTTTTTGGAAATTATGAAGATGTTAATCTCCTCGACCTGCTCCTTGTTTAAACGGACGATTTTGGGGACAAATGCATGTTAAACTGGGAACCACGTCAGTTGCGCTCTCATGGCTGCTATGGATGCTCGTGCGGACGCGACCGCTGCCTATATAAATGACTCGGAAGTGTTTAGCTGCTACTTTCGTTCTTTTTATGCTGATTTTCGGATTTTGAATGCGATTTTAGGGTTTTTCAGCAAAAGATGCTTACACCGTCTTATAAATATCACAGTGTCAGCTGCGGAAATTGGCTGTGAGAGCATCCGCGACCTCTTCCCTCTTCTTTTCCGTGCTATCGCATCAAGTACTGCTGTGTCCACAAACTTCCTAGAAATCAAAATGGTCTTCGGTAAGTCTGTTATCTTTTCAAGTAATATTTATTTGCAGATTTCCAAATATCAACCGCCCAGCATTTGTCATGTTGCGCGCAGTTAGCAGGCAACACCAAGTGGTAGATGTGGTCCCCAACGTTAATGGTCTTAGAGGTAAGATCCGGTTAATGGATGACCGGAACGACGTCGTTCACGTAAAAGACTTGTTGCGCGGACAAGACAGTCTTAGTTTACTCAAACGGGAGAATGTAATCAGGTTTGCGTTTTTCGTGCCGGATAGTGTTCGGCATTTTGCTGATCGGTATTGCGAAGTGATGTTAGCAGGTGCTGCCCACCAGCTTAACTGCGGTGGTACTAACCCTTTAAGGCGCACACCTATTTATATACTTATCGATGCACATCTTTTTATTTATACATGCATATGTCCATATGTCTATATAGACAGATATATACATATATATCTACATTTGCATACATAAATTTACCACGTTAAGTAGATATATGAAACAGCCATACGCCTAAAGTTGTCAAACTAAATTTATAAAACGGTTATAGAGAAAAAATGCCTATAAATATTACATCACCCTGGTACACATGTATACATTTATATATATAAATTATTTACAGGTGGACATCTTTTTCGCAACCATCGGGCAAACAGATATTTCTATACATGTTCAATTTCGCAGCCATTAACAAAAATGTGCTACATAAATACGTCATTTTCACTATTACAGCCAGAACGTTTTACGGGTTTGGCATGCTAAAAAGACGTTTTTATCTTGCTGAAAAAAATGAAATCAGTGTTATCCTCCTAGCTTTGCTCCTTCTGATTCATCACTTTTTCATCACGTTGCAAACTAATAACAGTTGACATTTAACATCAACCGGTATTAGTTATCACGAGGTGGACAGTTGGTATTTATCAGTTATCGCGAGTGGATAAGTTGCGTCCAACGATTTGAATATCCGCAAAACATGGCCATTTTGCGGGGATGGTTGTTTCGTCAATACCAACGTAATCAGCAAAATTTCAAACCACGCGCTGACTGAACATTAGATATCACGTACCAACAATACAGGATCGATAGAATGCTGCAAAAGACAGAAAAGTACTATCAAGTCTGTTGAACTATCTGACGAACAAGATTTTATGAAACGTTTTGCAGAGAGAGAATACGGAACTCTCAGGACTTCCGATTTCACCCTATGCGGCTGGCGGCAAACTGGACTGAGTGGTGTAATGCAGGAAACATTCGTGTAAGAACATCCTCTATGGCCATTTTTGTTGTCGCAATTTTCGATCTCAGAATGCTCATAACGCGTTGCGGCGGCAATAGCAGCTCTTTTTGACCAACCATGAAGATCCACCTGAGTTGGGGTATCCAAAGGATTAGCGACGCGGTTTGTGTTGAACGGACCAGTAATAAAGCGCCAGATCTGGCTAGCGCCGTGCCATCGGGAGCGAAAAGCTAGTGGATTCAGAGGTGCCCTTTATGTGGGCGAAAGTGGCATCAGCGTGTATAGCCTGGGTATGGGATATGAAACATAAAGGAGGGGCGCAGTCTAGCTTAGGTGCCAGCTTGTGGTTAAGGTGATTAATAAACGGTGAAGAAATAGAGACGTTATCCGACCTGAGGCTGATTGTGTGAATGAAAAATTAGGTCAAGAATTTAAAAAGGCGAAGTAAGAAGTAGGAATGATGATAGAGGATGGAGAGTTAAATTTAGTTGGCTTTAAGCCAACTGTTGAAGTGTTTATTGGATTCATATCAAACTGGTACATCGGTTATTACTCAAGAACCTACATGATAAAGTGACCAGGATTGTACTGGGGTCAGGTGGCCATTCTGACGCGAAGTAATTCAGCTGCGAACATTTAGTAACTATTTCGGAGTAATAAATTGATCTTCTGCCGGTTGTCATGGTCAGAATGCTGTGCGCTGGTGACCTAAGGCAGAGTATAAGACTGTGAATAGAGGGTTATGGAGGTTGATGTGTTGAGGATAGGAGGAAACTTTGGATTACGGCATGACATGGAGTATTTCTATGGATTTATTTAGCTTTCCTAATGGAGCCGTGGGACGGTTGGTGTAACGGCTAAGTTTTTGGTGTCAGCAGTTAAGGGGGGAGTAGGCTACTAGCCACGGGGGTTCGAAGCCATGGGCATGCATGCGTGTTCCTGCAATTTCTCGTATGCCCCAGGGGGAGGAAGATAGCAGGCGCACTTATGTAAATCCTTTGAACTCCGACGCACTGCGATTGTAGGAAGGAAGGGGAGCCCGAGCCCATTGCAATGCTAGATTGCATGAGACGCGGAGGAAATCTGGCGGCCAGCGTAACTTCTAGTCCATTCCCAGCGCATCTACCACTGTAGCTGGTTCTTCAAGTATATCATAAGCAGTTGTTCCATGTTAGTCCCATTAAATACCGGCTAATTCTCCCTACTCGTACCGTTACCGATCCACACAATAGATTGGCCTGCCCATCTATTTAAATACACATATATGCACATAAAAAAGAAAAGCCGGATTGCTCAGCCGCCATCCATTTATTTTGAACTGCACTATGCACCCTAGTAACTTCCTTCTCTGAGCTGCTCGTAAGATTGATCGATTCCTAATCTGCAGCTGGCAGCTAGGCCAGACTGATGTCCGTCATTTTTCTCTCCCTTCCAGGCCTTGTAGTCCTGTTTGGATGGAAACAATTACCCCATGCTCTGGCAATTATCCGATCCTGGAAAGACGAAATCTCCCTTAACATACCATATTTGAATTCCTTCCACCACACTACGAGTACGCCGGCGTTACCACAATAATGCGGGGCGTGGTCATATCCGCCGCTTTAGCCGGCGCACATCGGGCGAGCAGCTTGGCTGCAGCGATGTGCGGGTGCGGCGAGGTTGGCGGATTACACCTCATTCGCTCACCCTCAAGCGGTTTTTTCAGGTTGGGTGGCCAGCACTCGGTCAGCCCCACCCAATAACACTTTTGTGGTAAACAGCACTCTAGCTCTTACGTTCACTGGCACCATTTTGTACTGGCTTCCTCTTGCTTCTTCCCAAAATTCTTCTGCCAGAACCATACAAAACGGACTCACGAATGGACAGCGCTTTTATTGGCATCTGATATAAACTGACGCTCACAATGCATCTTGACATCCGACAACAGCTGATGACCGTCATTTTTCATCAACCTCTATTCTGGTCTGCGGAATTTGGCAATAGACCGATGCTCCTGTTAACAGTTCTCCACACGAGTCCACCAGACTTTATCTCATTTGATTCCTGTTCTCCTCCTTCTTTTCCAACCCCACCTTCATCTCTAGACCAAGCCAATATTCAAGAACTCAAAGTTGCTCAAAGCAAACCTCGTGTATTAGCAGTACGATCGCACAATCCCCATCGATTGTCGCCGCTTTCCTTGCTCAACAGACTGTGCTTTCAGATTTTTCCAGTTTTATACTGCTTTTTGATATCCAGTCTGGTTTTCACTCATCTCTACTCCGTTATCACATCCATATTGATCCTCATCTTCACCATATAACTCTCTTAATTTACGAGGATCCCGGCCAACTGGTGGCGACAGCCATTGCCCTCCAGCCATATTTTCCGCCCACGATACGCACCCATGCTGCATTCAAACATAGCATTACTCGCAGTGCAGGACTGGTAATCAGCCAGAGAAAAAATCTTTTGCGAACCTCAATTAAAAACTCGAAACCTCTAGCTCAGGAAATCACATTGCCTGTCATGATCTTGTGAGCAAAAATACAGTGCATTGTACGTTTGGTTTCTGGTTTGCGTCTCTGCACTGTTCCTTCTTCGCCCATTTTTGATTTTGCCATGCCCATGACTCTCGCATGTCAAGAAATATACAAAAACTAACAAATCTATCAAGTCACTTAACGTCGCTCTCACCCCCTTTTCCTTCGATTTATATTATTCGCACTTCCTGTGCATCATATATGCAAAACTTGATTTTGCCTTGCGCCTGCCTCCCGCAGATCGAGAAGTATGCATTGTTATTATTGTTGGTTAAAAATTTATTTCTCCTCTTCCTTTCGGTTCTATCTCGACGCCAAACTATCCCTGCAAAAGTTGCTAGTGATGACACTGACCTTAGTCACCGTTTATTTCAAGCTCGACGTATTTGTCCTTCATTGTTTCGTCCCTGCTCTCTGTATCTGAGATTATTTTACGGACACTTAGTGCGGTTACGGGGCACTTGACTTGTGGCAGCTGTTTTGTTATTCCATTTTCGATTTAACACTCACTTTGTCCAACTGTAGACGTTCCGTTGGTTTTCGTTGATTTTTAACTGCCAGGCAAGTGCTGTTGAACCTTATCACGCGTGTAGAATCTGTCGTTTGCTCTAATTAAAGGACATTTACTTTCGGTTTATTCTCATCCATCGAGAGTCCATTTTATGCAGATTTTTGTGCTGTTTTTGACTACCTTTTGGCTGGATAGTGACTGAAGCTCACTGTCGAAATTGGGGTTATTTTGTTCATAATTTCTAATTCTCGAATACAGCCGTAGGATTTACGGAGCAATTTTTAATTTTGGGCTCCGCCTCACGTTGGACTATGCCCTGATTTGAAGATCTGAAGTGCTATCCAGAACTTGGGAAGTCCATTTTTGTGCAAATCGTACTGTGAGTCGCTGATCCAATCCACCCGGACAAGGACTGGAACGTTTAGTCGTTACGATTTTGTTGGGGACAATTCTTTGCATGCGCGTCATGAATGATCTAACCCCGGCTTTGAAGGCACGCAGCTTTTCCTTCGCCGATGGTGTCTATTTGGTAAGGTTTACTTGCAGGGATGATTTTAGCAGTGATGTGCAGTTTGTTTCAAAATTGGCTGACAAATGTGACGTGCCGCGGATTGCAACCAAGTGCTACTTGTTATCTCAAAGCATGGAAACTCTTGTTGCATAAATTGACCAGAGACTATCTGCTGTAAACGCCCTTAGAGGATAAAGGACCCGTGGATTTCCATCACGTCAGTTTTTATTGAACCAGTGTGCCGCAGCAGAGGTCTACGATTAGATTAGAGTCAACGTTGTTCTGCCGTAAATAGGCATTCTCACCCCTGTGCAAAGCTACTGTAAGACCCAAACTAGAATAATGTGCGCAAGCCTGGACACTCCTTCGAAATGAATGTCGCTTGCCCTGAACACCCGAAGCAATTAGCCAAGCAAAAGTTTAGGGGGTATGGTGGCCAACAATAGTATCAACAACTCCGTGAATTAGACCTATTGCTGTTGGGGAGAAAGAGACACCAGGATGACTTAATGGACCCTCGGGATCGTAAACACCCTGTTTTGTCTTAGTCCAAGCAATTTTTTCAACAACCTGCAGACTCATTCACATGTAGCCATAAAAGTAAGCTTGTAAAACACGCAATTGGCTTTCAATTAGGTAGTAAATCTTTAGCAATTGGGTCGTCAATATGTAAAATCGAGGTCCTGGGGACTAGGCGACCATGAAGAGCATGGTTTCTTCTGAGCAGGCCTGGCCTCGAAAATGGGATGCGGTTTATCTTTGGGTAGTAAGAAGAGGGGTGAATTGTAGTTACTTTTTGACTGCACATCCCGATGTCTTTTATTTGTAAGGTAAAGGCTCTCGACCTGCAATATTTCATCTTCAGGATGGGTAGATTTATTTTGTCTTTTGCCTCTTTCAACCAGAACGTTTGAGCTGGACATGAAATTGGCGAGTGCCTAACGTCAGTGGACAACCTGGAAAAAATTTGGACAGTTAATTGGGGAGGGCCAAAACCTGTTCCGTTGAAACGAGTCCAGATTTAACTCGTCGCGCTCCCCGTTCATGTTGAATTTGTTCAATAATTACTGCACAGAAATGGCCGCTACGATCACAAATGCCTCTAGGTCGGTCTGTAGTGGACGGGTTGTTTTGGCTGCCAACGCTGCACAGAATTTGAAGTTCTTTGTTTTTTTGAAATGCACAATTTTTGA
Source organism: Fasciolopsis buskii (assembly GCA_008360955.1). Lineage (NCBI taxonomy): Eukaryota > Metazoa > Platyhelminthes > Trematoda > Plagiorchiida > Fasciolidae > Fasciolopsis > Fasciolopsis buskii. The sequence continues at coordinate 289,709 of LUCM01003558.1, read as the reverse complement.
AGCCATATCATGCTCATACGTATATGTATTGTTACCCATTATAGGCAGTCTGTGTTGTCGGCAGTTTTTGCTCCAGCATCTGTTGGTTTCCTGGGAATGGTTTTAGCATCTTCGTCAGTGAAACCTATTGTTTTCGCCCGAACATAACTGATGAATTTTTCTTTTACGCCGGATCTGTCTGTCTTTTGGGTAAATTCCGTGCCATATCGCCCTCTCACAAATGCTGACCTCAGGTATCATTTGCTTATGCGCAAACGTTACTCATATCCTTCATTCTGTCGATCGAATTTGTTGTCTTCGTTCATAGATTTGCCTGGCCACGTGTCTGCACATTTTTCACCGACATCGCCCCAATAAGTGGCGAAAGGCGGAAAAATATCCTCACTACGAAATTATAAAGAGCACAGTTATATTTAAATGAATTTTTCTTCTGTATGACAAAAACGGCTTTCCTGATTAGAATGATGGATACGTCCATGACTAAAAGCCCTGTATCCCGTGGAAGGCAAATGGCCACCAGAACGTCAAATTCTGCGGACTAAAAAGTAGGACACTCCTCGGAGTGCATTCGCACTGCGTGTCCCTTATCAACGTGTTTGTTGTTTCGTCCGACGTGAAACAAAGGATCGGTGACCTCCACAACAAATCACGTTCACCTGACAGTTTCTTAGCACGAATACTTCCTGCGTCGAAAATTATGCAGTCCGCACAGCTCCCTAGATCTCGCAGCCCAGGAGAAGCCCATAGTTATTTTGACAACGTAACCAGTAAAGTTCAAAAACTAATCGCCATGGGGGAAGATTCATCGCACCTAATGTTTCTGACCGCTAAGCACTGGAAATGGTGAAGCTCCGCATCTTAAGTGCTAGTAACATGGCACATCACTGGTGCACGTGCACCAGGCTGCGCAAGTAATCTCACGTCTGTGGCCTCCCGCTACGTTTGCAGTTCACCAATATGCCGAAGGTGAAGCAATTCATCAGTATCCTCAAACAATTTTAAGGGAACACACGCGAATCAAAGTGATTCCCAACAGAACGTCTCTGCAAAAAGAGGCCATGCGTAAGTCACGAATAAACTCAGCGGCATCATTTAGCCATGCTCACAGAAATTCCGCTGCACCAGGATGCACATCCACAGTTCACAGGCATCAACGAAAACGGCTCCAGTTTCGCGACTAACAGCAGTCGATCTTTACAGCACAAGCTCTCCCTATTCATCAACCGCTGGCCGAATTACCCCACCTGAAACTAATGCTCACTGCTTCTAGCAGAGACACTCGTAATATCTTTTGATCAAAGAACAGCTCTGGCAATCCAAAGACAGTTTCGAAAATTTGTCTGGCGCTCGATTCCGTTCTTTGTCGCCTCTAGTGTTCTGAACCTCAAGATGCTAAACCGGTGGCCTTCAAAAAATCCCCATCAGTTTGATGCTTCCCCTGACAGGCCCACCAAACCGGTTTAATCTGGTCTGAGTCCTACCCCAGAGAAATGTGCCCTCCTCCATGTCCGATTTAAACATCGTCGCCTTTGATTATGTTCCTCTTTTCCTGAAGAAGCCCTGTCAAATCCCTACGTCATCGTCGTCCAGAGCAGTCTTACCCATTAGAGGTAAGATCAATGGCGACTTTTTAGAAGGCTGTGCTGGTCTGCGAAAACCACAGTACATCCGACCGATATCTCCTCTTCCAAACGCTCTTATATCAACCTTATTCCCGTCAATTGTAAGTCCATCAGCTTTTAAAGCCAAATTCGAACCTAAACCCTGTGTGTTTCGGGCGGGGGTTGACTATCGAGAATTTCCCCGAATTCTCCGAAGAGGAAACACCCTGGTGTACATCAGACAGCTGGCTTCTTCAAGGCTTTTATCCTTTACTGACCGCTTACCCATTATCGCTAACCTCCATCATACTGAGCCACAGAATGACGAATGAGGCTCATGACCCCCGCTTACAATGACCAATTCTCCCATGAGAGCAAACTATCAAATCCTATGAGCGAAATCCCCCAACTTACCCTTTTGACCATAATTCCACCTGAACTCATGCACTGGCGGCCTTTTCGGGGTTATCAAATTAACAGTGAGTCGCACCACTGGTGCAAAACTTACCCAAAATAAAACAATGCCGAATATGCACATGTTCCACTGACCTCTCCCTGATTACTCTATGACTTGTAATCTGTCGCCCGAGACCAAATACTTTTTCTCTGTGTTTCCTCCTCCCACCCCACCTTTTCAGAGATCTCGTGACCCACTACCTGTTTGGTTATAAAAAGAAACTTCTGGCGCATCCCTATGTCTCACATTTTTCGCCTAGGTCTTTTGCTCTTCCTGTCGGCGTACTCCGGACTGTCGATTGCAAAATGTTTCTGCACCTAAATACCTAGAATTAACAATAATAATATCTTAGTTCTCGGACAGTGCCAAGCAATGCAGGGTTCATGATCATAACTTGCGTGCACATTGACAAAATAGGAAGGACATCTGTAGGAAAAATTGCTCATGTGCAGAATATGGGAGACCTATACTGTAGCTAACGCCAGATCACATTTTTGTGAGAGGAGCATAAATGGTAACGAAGTTCCAAGCGGAGGGCTTTCAGTCCCACGGGAAATTCTCATCAGTGCCGCTTGTTGTCGCTGCTTTGCATCTCCTGGGCCGCCATATGCACGCAGCAAAATAAGATGGACCGCTAAAGCCAGTGGCAAGTCTGTCAAAGTTTTCAGACTTCTAAATTATGAAAATAAACATGAATTAAACCGGGTAGAATGAATAACGCGTGGCAAGAAAAAAGCACTAAATCAGCGAACGGGAAATTAGGAGGCAGTTTATAGCGGACTGAGTAGTTTGATGAGTAGTGTGTTGAACGGACACCCGCGGCATAAAAGGCCAAATACTGGAAACATGGCTCCTTGGGCAGGTGGAGGCGGCGACATGGGATAGGAAGTGTGTGAGCGTATGTCTGATTCGTGAGGTTTGTTATGGGCATTTTTTATGTCCAATGGTTTGAGATGGAGTTGGAAAAGAAGAAGAGGAATCGAACTCAATTTTGAGGCGGCGTCTGGTGGACTCTCGTAAAGGATATTTGACAGAACCACCAGTATGTTGTCAAATTTGGCGGAACAGAATAAAGTTTCACCAGAAATGATGGTCTTCAGCCATCACATGAAGAATGTCGAGGTGGAAGCAGAACGTCAGCTCAAATCAGAGGCCAATAAAATACTATCCCCATTTCGTTCTGTACGGTTTCGGCAAAAGAACTTTGGGAAGGAGCAAGAGTAAGCCAGTAAAAAACAGTGGATTTGAACACTGGGACGAGAGGACTGTTTACCATAACAGCGCTAGTAGGTGCGGCTGACCGAGTGCTGGCCATCCAACCTGAAATACCCCGTTTAAGGGTGAATGCAAGAGGTGTAATCCGCCAACCTATCTGCACCCGCACACCGTTGCGGCCGAGCTACCCGCCCGATGTGCGCCGGCCAAAGCGGCAGATTTGACCGCGCCTCGTAACACTGTGATAACGATAGGTGAAGGAAGCAATGCAAATATGATGTGGATAAAAAGTTAGACACCAAGTTCCCAGGAGTAGATAATACAAGGCGAGCCGAAACCACGGCAGCCAAAGCATGCAGTAGATGTTTATATCCGAGCGGAACTGAACGACCTGGAAAGTCAAACGTTGAGTGGCGATCTGGAATAGCTGCTAGATGCCAAATAAGAAGCGATCAATTTTACGAACAATCCACACTCATGAGTAAACGGAAAAGAATCGGCATTAAGGAAAACGGCCAATGAATAACGACAGTATATATAAATACGGACCTAGCTAGAAAAGAGAGATGCACCGTGGACTAAATTCGGTGTAGAAATCATGGATTATCTAGCACTCTAGGAGACTATGCCTTTGGAGCATAAGGAATCGTCGAGAATAGCGGGTAAGGTAATTGGAAATTGCCACCGGGGAAGAAAGAAACCACGTGGGATTCTCTGGTCGCAGAGGTAGTAGGTGGTCCAAAGTGTCTAAAATAGACAGAGAGATGTCGACGAGAGGATTAGAAAGAGAGAATTCTAGATGACGACCTAGGTTCGTCTGGAGGGAACCGTTTGGAGCCGTCAGTGGCAAACGTGATTCCAACGGGCCACAGTCAGAGCAAAATGGTGTAGATGTGAAGCTAGATCACTGAGCGATATGAATCGTTTGTGAAGAAAGATAAAGGATGGGGTACATCTGACGTGGAAGCTCACGTATACTAGTGACATGTGCTAGTATCGGGGCTTAGTTTGAAGTTGGGAGTGGGAGAGGCGAAGGTGGTTTGCTATGTGATATTTTTATGAAATGGCCAAATATGATATCACATTAGACCAAATTTCATAAAAAAGTAAGAAACTGCACTTGGAACTCTGAAGATGGAGATGTTAGTTTTGAAGTGTATGAAATGCTCTAGAGATATCAGTGAAGATTAAGAAACAAAGACATTAAGACGCCGACTAAATTTAGGTAATTCATGTGGGGATATTTTTAAGCGAATGTTTTTTATCTCGATAAATGAAACGGTGACATCGATGTATTCTTCCAAAACCCAATCCAGTTTCACACACTCGATCCTCAGATGAGTGTGGGTGATAAAGATGGATGAGAAGGGGCACAACAACTACTCTACGTACTTCGTTTTTAAAATCAACGGATAATGGTGATATAAAATGCAAATGTTTCGGGAAACTGTTCTGTAATGACCAACGTTTAACAACGAAGAATTTGGCCCAAACGGTTGTCTTTCTCACTACGAGAATAAAGATGGAATCTGCATTTCGGAGGAAGCATGGAAGTGGAATTTTAACACGGATTGCGGAGAATCAGCTGTCACAGGTGATACTTTGTTAAAGAGCACAAAAAAATGTATATTTCTCAATTTGCGGGAGGCAGGCGCAAGGCAAAATCAAGTTTTGCATATATGATGCACAGGAAGTGCGAATAATATAAATCGAAGGAAAAGGGGGTGAGAGCGACGTTAAGTGACTTGATAGATTTGTTAGTTTTTGTATATTTCTTGACATGCGAGCTCATGGTCTAGCAAAAGTTCAAAAATGGGGAAGAGAGGCAACAGTGCAGAGAGCAAACCCAGAAACCAAACGTGTACAATCGCACGTATTTATGTTGCTCACAAGATCATGACAGGGGCAATGTGATTTTCCTGAGCTAGAGGTTTCGAGTTTTTAATTGAGAGTTTGCGGCAAAAGATTTTTTATCTCTCGGCTGAATTACCAGTCCTGCACTGCCGAGTAATTGCGTATGTTTGACATTGACAGCATGGGTGCGTTATCGTGGGCGGAAATATGGCTGAGGCAATGGCTTGTCGCACCAAGTGGGCCGGCGATCCTCGTAATTAGAACAGCATCACGTCTACATTGAAACCATCAGTGGCGGGCGTCCACATCCCTACGGCGCGCCCGGCTCATGGACGCGCGCATCGGAGATCTGGGTGAATCTGAGTTAACTAGCTGGGCCGAGTTATTTATGTTGAAATGAGGATCGAATATGGATGTCCGATGACGGAAGTAGAGATTGGTGAAACAGAACTGGATATCAAAAGTCAGTATGAAATGGAAAAATCTGGAAGGGCCACAGGTCCTGTTGAAGCAAGGAAAGCGCGACAATCGCATTTGGGCGATTGTGCGAATCGTTCTGCTAATACACGAGGTTTGCTTTGGCAAACTTCTTGAGTTCTTGAATATAGGCTTGGGTCTCGCAAGTGTGAGGTGGTTTGGAAAGTTCAAGGAGTGAGGAACAGTGATCAAATGAGATAATATTTCATTATACTATTATACGCTCTGCTAGTCTGTGGGATATATAAAGCTATCGCTATCATCGAAAGCATGATAGCGCCCGAATATAAGTTAGGTTGATGAAGAAATGACGGTCCATCAGCTTAGTTGTCGGATGTCAAGCAGCGCTGTGTGGAGTGTTTATAGTAGCTCCTCTATTCATCTCTCAAGCTTGCCAATAAATGCAGTGTCATATATACTCTCTCAAGCTGTTCCGGCTACAACGTCGCTGCTAATCGTGTGTCTTGCGCCAGCACTGATTGACACAGAATGTACTCGTGGGAGGCCGCGTTTCTGTCTACTCTGATAATTCGCCGATGCTGCGTCAGTCGCCTTCTAATGTACACTTATCACTTTTCTCTCATATGATCGTCGTCGCGCCCGTGAGCTGCCGGCCTCATCTCGACTCTAGTTCCTGCACCTAGAGCTATATTGTGCTAGCAGACTTCGCCATGCAGCACGTCTCATCTACGACGCACGTTTCGCAGGGCGAAATCACATAACCACTACCAAGCGCGTGCGTTCCTCCGTTCCATCTCGCCCCCATTTTTTCACGTGAGCCTCTTATAAGGATCTAGCCGCACACATAGCTGAGCATGTGTGTGTCGTCGAGCTTGGATCGCAATGAGGTGTTAATCCGCAACCTCGCCTCTCAACTCAGCCACATATCTGGCGCGCCTATATGCAATACTTCGCCTCATGGCGACTCGGATCGATATAGCAGCCAATTATAGTTACGACGTCACCCTCCGCCTATCACCTCTCTTATGGCCAGCTCCGACTTTCGAGGCGGTAATGTAAAGCAATACTGGATCAGGCAAGCCGAAGCTCAAGTGGAGCCGTTATCTTGTGTGTGACTCAAGATCAGGTGTGATTCTTATGTCGAGCGCTGGTCATCTCTGCCTACACGCCTGAACTCTCCTCGTGAATAGAGCGGTCTCTGACTATAGCTATGATAGATATATCAGATAGATGGACAGAATATAGTTAAGCAGCTCGAGATGACCGCGCTATCCTTCTATAGATATATATAAATCACCAAGGGATCCTACGCTGGAACGGTCCTAACGGATGCAGATCGCGCTGACAGTGCTGTGACATTCCCTCTCAGCGTCTGGCCTAGACTGCGGCTGCAGTGTTCGGTTGATCTCTCAAATTAGTCGATTCGACCCGGATAGATGAAGCACGTCTCTCGGTGGTGTGTTATATCCTCTAACTCCCTCGTGCTCCCTCACATCCTATACATGTGGCCTCGCGCGATCACTGTACAGTGCCTCGCGGTATCGTCTTTCATAGAGTTAGAATATAACTGGCTGCTCACTAGTGTGATGATATCAGTGCTCTTCTTTGGGTACATTGCTCTCAGACACGCCGATTGATGATGGAGGTGTTGTTCGAGGTTTAGATATACGCTATTGACTATTCGCATGCACCTAGCAATGTCTCGCAGGTTCCCTGATGCCTCGACGGGTATATATATGCTCTCGTACACAGACACAGAGACGGTGTGATTCGTCGCGGTAGATAGATGTTTCGCACTCATCTCTATACGTGGTGTGCATACTATTTGTCTCATCTCGTCTCTCTATAGTAGATCGTGTGTGCTCGTAGTCCTCGTGATATGCTTGCAATCGGTATCCCTAGATAATATTACATTGCTACTCGCGCGCTCGCTGTGCGCGCACGAGCTCGATCGTCGGTATAGGGTAGGTGTTAAGTATGCTGCGCAGTGACATAGAGAGTCAGGCTCTCATGCTCGCCTAAGTAAGTCTATCTCGACGCTATCTAGAATTCGCAGTTCTAATTTATAATATAGATAGATGTGCCGCCTCTCAGTACGTGAGTAGCGGAAGATAGATATATATGTAGCTCTCTCCGGTGGCGTGTCCGAGATTTCGTCATCATCCTCAGGCGTCTCTCGAGTGGCGCTCTCGTCTGGCTCTCTCTTTCAGGACGGCTGCTCTCACGCTGCAGTGGGGTGTGATAGAGATGCTTAAGATACTTGAGTTTTCGACTATAGGCATCTGATCTAATGTAGTGCCTTGCGCTTTTGCTCGCTGGGTTGGGATAGGATAGGGTTGAGCACCATATACGCAGTATATTAGTCAGCAGTATAAGGGGCTTTAAGTGGATATGAGTCAGACTATAGAGGCGATAGCAATGATTGTGCAGCGCAGAGGAATAGTTGAGATGCATCCGTGTGCGAGCTGCACTTCATAAGTAGCATTGCGCGTGGTGTCGGAGCTTCTGTTTGAAGTGGAGATATCTGGGTCGATTTCAATGGGCATGATGTGGCGCGGATTTACTTTTCCTTTCCCAATGAACGAGACGGTGACAATCAATTGCGCTTTTTTAGAGGACACCAATTCAGTCGTCTCATTCACGTTCTATACAACGCCTCTCGTGTATATCTCGAAATGATCATGTTAGGTGATGGCATCTTGATCTCGCTCTAATATCGCGCATAGCGCGATTATCAGTTCATAGAGTGTGGTGCTCGGCTTCCCTCGTGACGCATATATAAATGTCAGTGTCGTATGGTAATCTAAAGATGGATCTGCTCGCGCGTGCGTGTGTACATATTAGAGCTCCTCTCCTCGCTTAATTAGCAGTCTATTAGACAGACTGATCTCTCGCTCAGTGATCTTCTAATAAGTCTTTGGTAACAGGGAGAGTTTTAATAGAATCACAATTTTCGGAACAGTTACGGGAGGGGTTCTTCCTGACACGAGGTGCATAGACCGGCTCTGTCTCCTGTGTATATTGTTAAAGAGTACAGGTTGTCTTCTTTGTGTGTCGGGAGCACCAGGGAGTGTAATTTCAAAATCACAGCGTCCCAGGTAATTTAGGCCTCGTAAGAGTAGTTAATTAGATAGCTTGGGTAAAATACACGCTGGGACGTTTTTCAATCGCACTCTGTCACACATGCCTTCATGTTCGCAGCCAAACTAAGAAGCAAGTACTGCTTAGTATGGATCTGACGTGGGTCCTTGAAGAATGTAGTGGTTGCTTTTCGTTCAAATCCAGCGTTCGGCTGTTGTTGTGAACAAACCCCTAATTCTAGGTTGCTTTCGCCATTGTACGGGAGCACGCTCCGGGACGTTAGGTGTAGGAATATGGTTTAGGTCCTAGGTTCCGAACTTGCAATTAACGGGAGATGGAGTTGTGAGTTCCAAGCCCTATGATTCTCACTTAGGGGTTTTATCCATATACGGCATTTGCTCACCCATGACGCCGCATTTCTTCAACGGGAAAATGGAGTTTTCATCATTCCAAGCTTTGCCCAGAGAGTTGAGGACGCTTTAGGTCCTGTGATAGTAACGTATGGTTGATTCTTAAGCTTCAGTGCCGAAAAGGTGTAACAATTTTGATATCCTCTGCGAAGAGAAACGGGCTGGTTGCCGTTGCTGAATAAGATCGGAAGACATCTATTACGTAAAACGGGAGAGCAGAGGGCCAGGACGCCGCCTTTTGCACCACGCGTGGACACTAATCTGGTTTACTATGAGGCGCATTTACTTTGTTACTTAGCTGCTCTCAATGACAGTCTTAAGATGGACAAACCACGACAGCATTGGGTCAACAATGCCGTAGGATGCCAATTTACTCAGCAACTTAGGGTGGGATTCTCTGTCGAAAGCTTTCGTCGATGTCCTAAAGAATATTATAAACAGTGATCTCACCTATACCAGTTGTCGTGCTCAGAGCCCCGGTGATAGTGTTCAGGCAGTCAGTGATGCAAGTAGCGCAGGATTTCTTACGAAGGAAACCATGCTGTCCAGGGTTAATAATTTTATGTTCCAGGAGGTGGGCTATAAGACTATTTTTAATCAGGCGCTCCAGGATCATAGAAACTAAGGAGGTGTGGTTTATTGAGCGATAGTGTGCAGGGTCATAGCGTGTGCCCTTTTTGTGAGCGGGTATAATCATAGAGGTTTTCCACTGTGATGGGAAGGGGCGGCACTAAATGGACAAGTTGAAGACGGTTGCTGACATAATTCGGATATCGCTGGCAACCAGAAGGCCTTCATCGCCCATGATTCGTCTAAGCCAACTTAAAATCTCTAAAACATTTTGGGGGTTTGTGACCCTGAATATAGGTTTGGTGATTTAGGAAGATGGCAGGCAGACCTGATGATCCCTAAGTTGGGGGTGCTGCTTTCTTGAGACCAAGTATTTCCTGCTGGAAAGGTGTTTTGCACTCCGCAATCCGTGTATTCTTTTATGAGGTATTGACAACAATTTTATCTTTTCCTGGTAATTCCAAAATCGACGTTTTGTCCAAAAATTACACTGGTAGCGGACAGGATTTTAGATGCATCTGTTTTCGCAGTCTCGGTAAGTGACTATGACAATGACCCACGTTGCAAGTCTTCGTTATGGTTTGTTTGGCTTTTTCCAGAGATTGGCGGTGTAGAATATTAAATATTACCACATTCTTGGTGTTTTGGATACCTACAAGTGATTCGGATTGCTCTGGATCAGTAAATCTGCTGGTCTCGGCAAGATAGTTTATGTAAGGCTTTAGGGATGACTTAATAAGGAGGTGCAGCCAAATTGGTGATGGCTGCCTCCGATGAATTCAGCTGGGTAGCAGCAGTGGTTAGTCGTTTCTCCATGTCTTTGGAATTCTTATTCCAATAATGTGGCAAGCCAAGCCAAATTCCGCGGTTGCCAAAGACAATTGCTCTGTAACTTGTTAAAGAAGATAGCACTGAAGATTAGTAAAAAGAAATCTGTTGAGAACCCTCTATTGCTTCAGAAGCCCTATTTGTCTGACGCGAAAATTCCAGATGAGCTTTCTTTACAGACCATAAACTCCCGGCCCAAAGTGAACTAACCTTGTTCCCTCCATAATGTCAATAAACAAATAAGTCCCGATATAATTTCCATCGCTGAGGCATGGATTCTTGGCTCAGCTCCATCGAACCAATACGCTCCGGCAGAGCAGACTATATTTCGCAGGAGCGAATCCATCCCTCGTAGAGGCCACTTGTTATATGTGAAATGGAAGTGCTCTAAAACCGTTTATAAAAATGCAGCTTTTCAGTCCGTCAATAATTCCATTAAGGTGATTTACCATAATCTAACTCGCCCGTTTTCTTAGGGTACATCTATCAGTCCCCCAGCACAATTGTCTCCGATTTCATACCCGCTAACAAAGCCGTTAACTGTCTGGCCTAACAGCCTTTCTGCTCAAAACTAATAGTTGATGACGTTAACGCGCCTAACGTTGGCTGGGATTCCCTCACTTCCCTTCACACTTACTTGGGTATATTCTTGTGTCCCCATAGGAAGCCGATTATAACGAGTTACAGCGCCAAGAAGGAAGAAATACATCCTGGATTTGGTATTTTCGCCTGGCCATTTTTCTTACAAGTACCATAGATTAATTACTTGCCCCTCTTTTACTACGCCTCGTCAGAAGCGCCACTAAACAATAAATCTTGAACTTGGACCGGCCTGCGTGCACCATTCGTCCAACAGCTTGAGGCGATCTCTCCACAGAGCACAACCTTAATGGGAAACAAATACATTAAAATCAAAACTACTTGAGGTTTTGATTCAAACTACCAACCTAGAACTATCAGCAGCACTCCTGCGGCTCCCCATCAACCGTTTTCAAAAGTATTTGAAACTCCAGGTTGCGCCCAGCAAAATCAGTTTTTGTTCCACCGAGTTTTCATCACTTGTCCGCATCCATCAACGATGTACCGGGTGACACGTTGAAAACGCAAGAACGGTTAGCCCTAAGTGGCCCCAACATATCTCTCAAACTCTCTTGGTCACTTCGTAGTGGGAATCATAACAAATGTACTAATGAACACTCAACACTAGGCAGCAAAATGGGACGCCTGTTTCTCCGACCGATTTTTCTGGAAATCTATAATAGCCAGATCCTATTTGATTCACCAAAGCTGCCTCATGCCACTAAGCTGTCCGACTTTGCTTTTAAATGAAAACGTACCTCTGAAATCTGGCCACAACGACATCCCATCAACACTTTATCGTAATATTTTCAGTGGAGCCGCAAAAATGCAACCCAGTCATTTCAAAATAATACCTAAAGTTTCCGTATTTCCATCTCAACGCAGAACATCGATAATATTCCCGTTGCAAAGGGGGTTCAATGCGTGACCCTTCTGATTGCCGACCCATTATCCATACCCCCTTTGTTTTCAGAGTTATGGATTGACTGGTAAAGCAGATTATTAGATTTTCTTTTACCTTGGGACCTTAACCATGGTAGTAAGCATGGTTTCCTAAATTCTCGCTCATCCATATCCTATTGGCATGACATCTTTACAATCGCCAATCTGGCAGCCGACGCTAGAAGATCGTTTATTGTTGTTTACCTCGGCATAACTGAGGTATCTGACCGCGTCTTCCACTATGGATTCCTGAAAGAGCTCATGGGGTTGAGCAACTCGTCCTCACTTCTGTCGTGATTTAAATTCTACCTGTCCAACTAGAAATGCACTGTTTGTGCAGTGATACCTTATTCAGACACGCGTCTTTTCAGACTGCCAAGACAAAAATGGTCATTGGACTACACTTTTGCTTATTTAGGCCACCTAAAAGCATTTTTCGGACGGACAAATTCCATTCCATACCGCTTTTATAGCAAGACTTAGCCATATTGCCCAAAGAAATTAAAAAGGAATGAATTTTGCTTGAGAGTGCACAGCTTTCATGCCCTGGAATAAACGGTCCACGGCAAATCATCGTTGTTCATTCCGTGGGCAGTTCGATTAAAATCTGAATCCAGAAGTCAATGTACACAATATGGCGCATTTAAATGGATGCGGTATCTCAGAGGATCGATAATGCGACGAGAGGATAGATTTCTCCAATGGGAACTAATAGACCTATATTATATTCGCTTTCTTGGAAAATCCAACGTTATCCAAACTCATACTCACTACCGTTATTTATCTAATGCTCCTAAACTGCTAACTCTTATTAATTATCAGTAATGCAACCTACCATAAGGTTCTAATCACCCTGTTGAGTCGGCCTATTTTCCACACCTCTTCGTTCTTAGTTTTCGTTTTTTCCTTAACTTCAAACCTGGAAAATTTCACATTACATGGGTGTTGTTCCCTTTTCGTCTGTTTTACTTCATCAGTCCCGCTTATCCCACACAGGCACACCAACTACAGTCAGTTAACTGCTCATGCAAAACTGATCGTATACATATTGATATATTTCTCGAATAATCCGAGAGGCATGCTTGGCTGCATCATCAAATTTTACAGGGGTATTACAAGGCACAGCAAACAAGCAAGTAAACATTTAGATACAAAATGAGGAGAAATAGCAAAACTGGCATTCTAGGAGGAACAAGGTGTTTATACGCACCAATGGCGCGTATGACAGGCGCAAGGTTCCGTTTTTATAGATCATCCTTGGGCGCTCAGATGATTATTACAGGCGTTCTTCTCCGTCTAGGACTGTACTCAGAGCTGGCATACACTCCTACACATCTTCCCTACTTGTGCGTTTGTTTGTGCTGTACTACTACTCTTCCAGCTCAAGCCACTACCATCCCGATTTCAAAGCGGACTTCCAAAAGATACGGTTAAAAAGGGGGAAAACAGCTTTCCCCATGGGATTATGAGCATAGCACGCTACTTGTAAAAACAGGGCTGGTGAAGGAGAAACGGCAAAGTTCCAAGCGGACCATCCCAGTCCTCCGAATAAAGAAAAAAGGCGTTGGGTCAAAACAACGCATTGTTACAGGTAGCAAACCAGAGAACAGGTTAACGTTCATTAACTGCCTGTGACCTTCATCGTTTACGAGGTAAACCCGGCTACCTCCTCAGGGATTGTATCCAGTGGAACGTAGCCTCGGTGGCTTATGCGAGCGCAGTGCGCTAAACATACCACGTGGGTTTGTTCACCCACCTAATTTTCACTCCTGTTCCACCCCATTCCTCGATCAGCAGGACAGACGCATTCTGGTCTTATCTCGCTGTGCTTATATTGAAAATCTCCGTCAAGTATAGCTGTGGACTGTGATCCACCCTGCGCGGTGAAAATTTATTATCTTTGCAACATCTAACTTGTTGAAACAACCCGAGTGTTCGACCTATTCTGCTTCTCTGCTGTGACTCCCACACGATGAAACCGTTTATTTTCCCCTGCTATCAACTTCGGCTTCTTATTCTGTCCCATTAGGGTAGCGGCATCCCGATCACAGCTGCGGCGTAGACAGGAATTCCTACTCCATCGGAAGAGTGGTTCTAAAGACATCGGTCGGGACGGCAAGCAATAAAGGGTCCATGGTCCAATACCCTGCTGTATTTATATGCTATATATATTCACCAAGACTTAGTGTAGCTTGTATCCCTGCCCCAGGCATGATCATACGTTTAGGCGCAAAGCTTCATAAGCAGCTTTTTCATTTTGCTGCTGTTCGTGGTGTCGCGGTTGGTCCCACTGCCTTATTGCCGCAGATACGTAGAATCGCTGGGTCACCGACTTAGTTGAACACGATGCAGCCTCATGGGTCTATTCCTCTTGCTAAATATTGGGTAGAAATCGATCTGCGGCTTCTCAAAATTGTTCAGCCATTCCTATATATCTGGATCCATTCTTCTTCTCTTGTCCGCTCATCATAACGGCCAGCTATAACACATTTTTGAATGTCTGGTTCCCATTGTTCTACACTGTCAGGCCCGCTATCGGTTTTCCGCCATAAGTTTGGACTCCTGCTCTCTCACTGGCTCCAGGAAATACAATCGAGGCTTCCGAATAACGCCGCTATGGCTCCATAGTAACCATGCAGAGCTGTTGAACTCACGTCATTCCAATGTTACCAGGCCGTCGCTAGCATGCTACACTTAACGGATATTGTACGCTATCCATCACAACATAAAGAAGTCCAATTTCCCCCTTTGAAGTCAGGCGTGCACGTAAAGCTCCATTGGACTCCCAGTGGCCTGCGAAACGCACGTCAAATCGCTCTCCTGAACCAAAGTCAGGAAGATATAGGGCCCGTCGCATGCCCAGCCTTTTCATAAACATCTGCGGATTCCAAAACCTACCTTTCGGACACACGACAAAGATGGATGTGCGTCGTTAATAACCGCTGACTCAAACAGATCACCATTATTATTCATAGGGCACAGATTTTGCAGTCTATCTTTCGATTTGGACACTCCCAAAAAAGTGTCAGCACAGTAGCTCTGGTACACCGCATCTCGTGTGAGTTGACATCTTGGTTCTTCTTCAATCGACTTGGTTGCCATTCTAACGATTTAAGCGGGAGTAAGATTCTTTTGTCAAAATCATTTGCTTCATTTTTCTGGATGTTAAGTGTTCGTTCTCTCGGTGC
Organism: Fasciolopsis buskii; assembly: GCA_008360955.1. NCBI lineage: Eukaryota > Metazoa > Platyhelminthes > Trematoda > Plagiorchiida > Fasciolidae > Fasciolopsis > Fasciolopsis buskii. Next base: position 274,546 of record LUCM01003558.1, on the reverse strand, counting down.
TAAGCTATCTCGCTGATACTTTGTTCAATTTTAGACTGCCGAATTTAAGCGTTGTAACACTGCAAAACGTAACTGTTCTCTTTCAGCTCGGTCGATTTAACGGTAGGCTTGTCTGTTGGCCTGCCTACTAATTTTTCGTTTCACACCTTTCCGCTTCTCTGGGAACCATCCTGCTTCTCAGTCGAAACCTGTAACTTGGGACTTTTTGCTCCTGTGTTGTTTTTCACTTAATGCAGCCCGTCCACGTTCACGGCCCTCTACGTCAACATGATATGTTCGAGCTGATATCTCATACTCGGGCTTATTCTACTGGCCCTTATACGCGATTAATGGCTTTGAACGTTAATCAGTATTTTGCATCTGATACAGTAAACAGTATCAGTATTCCCTGTATCCAAGTTAGCCTTTTTATGCCCACCGTTGCTTAAATGTAAAACTAATGTTTCCCGGAAACCCACAGAGGAAAATTTACGCCCAGTTGAAAATCCGTAGAACGCAGTATAAACCCCTGATGCACTGCTCAGCTTAATTAGTTTGCCTTGAGTCTAGCCTAGTACCCTGTGCAGAAAACAAATTTTTTCACGTGGAAAGCAAATCGTACTGGTCACTGTTATGTTCTGTAGCTCGATCTAATATGTCTTCCAATAAAGTTTTCCGTAAATTCGTTTCCGGTAGTACACTGGTTCAAATATAAAAACGGACAACGCAGCAGTCGAAAACAGACCGTAATAACTAGTCACACGCTGGTGGATGAACCCCATGTTCGTCAACTTTCGTTGGTGTGTACCAGAAACCGCACAAAAAACCTTCAACTTTAAACAGATGATAACAAACTGGCAGAAGAAAGGTCAGCAGTGGAAGATAATTTTGCGCTTATCCTCCAAGCTACCCTAACTTTCAAAGCTTGATACCCACAAGTCGCTTTTTGGACTCAATCACCATCAAAGTCCAACAATGTACAGCAGTAAACAAAAAGACTGTAGCGTTTAGTGATCCCGATTACCTGCCAATAGAAATAGTGAAGTCACACACTCTCAAAGCCTTTGGCATGGCTTCTCACAGGCGCACCTGCATTATATCAGGGAAGACGCCACAAAGCACGGATCTCTAATTTTCAGATAAATCTACGGAAAGAGTTCATCTACATCCAACTTACAAAAACTAAAAGGTTCATCGAAAAACTCCCTCGGAAAGGAGGTTTTTGCCGGTCGAGCATAAATCCTTTGGCACCCATATGTTCACAGCCCCCAAACCATCCCATGTCCCCATCCCGAGTTCTATCTGAGACTAAAAGCATCTCAGACCGGGCCCCCTTAAGCATAATCACCCATGGTGGACCTGGGTCTCAACACTTAGTCCTATTCTATCCACCCACCGAGAAAAAGACCACCTGGTGTTACCGCAGGGCACCTCTAATAATGGATCTAGCAGCATACTCCATTCCTCCGCGATTACCTTTGATTTGCCACGTTTATACTCCAAACAGTCACTCCAACAGCCTCATCATTCATTATCGACTCCGGGGGCTTCAACATCAAGAGGCAAAATTTCCATCTTCCAAATATGAACGGTTTTACTAATGCAAATTTCGTGGCCCTCAGGCCCACCACACCTTACCAAACTGGATTTGTTTCTTCGCTACTGCAGAACCTATCCACCTATGCAAACGACCTTGACATTTCGCTCCTCAAGACAAATCCCAAGCCACTGCCCACACACTTCTGTGAGGAGCTTCCAAGGTTCTGTCACCCCACTCTGGACGGGTTCTCCAAGAGTGGAACTACTGCCTACTCTCGCAAACCAAATCCTAATTCGACAAAGTCTAGAGCCCGTCAACCAAATGCATTATTATGCAATAGCTCGGTGCATTCCTTCCCCCTAGTGGTCCTGAATCTGTATTATAAAAAACTAACTACTGACTTGTAATCAACACCTACTAAACTCAAGCTCCATCGTCGGAAGCCTACCGCTATATATTCTCACCATTAGGGTATTTTAACAGCCCCTAAAAAACCAAATTCTTGCAGTCCGCTTCCAGTCTTCCTACTCACAGCCCCCCGCAGTTGTCGACCACCGCTATACAAATACTTTCATTACCTACGCGGACCAGTGTTCTCCTTTCACTAGCAGTTGGAGGGGAAGTGGAACGGAGCCTTTTATTCCTTCCAGCAGGTTCTCTCACATAGCCCCTGCGGCTGTCGTGTCCTTAACTCTCGGGAGCTTCCAGCCATCCACGACTCACCAACCATTTCTCAACTCTCATTTCCCATACAGACTTTATTCCCACCGACTGCTACTCCTTTACGCTCCTAACAACCCTCCCAGAGGCTGCTTCATTCCCGGTAACAACGAGATCCCCCATATCAACCAACTGGTGGAACTGTCGTCCTCCCACCAATAGATTCAACTTACGGCTTTCATCATCAAAAGGTCTTAACACAACCACTGCAAAGACCAGATTGTGTAAATATCAGCATCGTAACATTTCACTCCTCTAGACATTACAGTCAATCAGGAAAAATATTACTTCCCCTGCTGCCTGTGACCGCAACTTCCTCTGGGGCCGAATGTAAAAGGATGAATTATATTGGCTTGGCCCACTATTTACCAATTTGCCATTTCCCTTTTCTGGGGCGACGCCTCTAACTCAAACAATGCAACATCCTCCAAAATAAGGGGAAGCGGAAACATTCAAAGAAACTGAATGCAAGTAAAAATGATTCACCCTAGTTGTCGCTGTTTCCATCAAATGTTTGTTTTAAAGTAAGAAAAATATCACTTTTTCTTCCCTGGTAATTTCCTCAAATTAAGATTTCTTATTAATTTCATAGCTCTGGCTCAGCAGTGAAACTCTAAACGATGTAATTGCCGCCCCTGAATATTATTCATGAGAAAAATTTGCGCACCTCAACGTGGGGGTGGCTGTCCCGCGTATGTGAGCGGTTCAATACCAGCTTTGGTTTGCCACTGAATTGCCTCCGAGATGTCTTGTGGCTTATCGCTGAGGGTGGTAGCAAAACCTCCTGATGGGATGCTTAAAGCGCACACCAGGCCCCTGTTGGAACGGACTAGTTTTCTTCCCGTCACACCTTTCGGTCCAGACCGCTCCTAGCCACATGAGTTTGATGAGCATTCTTGTGAGTTCCATTTTCTCTCCGTCCACAATTATTCATAAAATTTCATCTCTTAATTAGCCAGGTGAAAGGTTTACGGTTTCCCTCTGCTTCATCTTCGGCGTTACACTGGCGCTTTACTTTTGTTAATGCTACTTTCCTATCCACCTAATATGACGTCCATTCTGGTTTTGACTAATCGCCATCCCGTTATCACATTCATATTGGTCCTCGTCTTCTCAGTCCAGCGTCTGTGTCCGTCATATAGTCCTCTCGACTCTCGAAGAATCTGGCCCTATATTGACTTCCGCCAAAGCTTTACAGCTAAATTTTACACCTGCCATACGAGCCCTTGATGCATTTACACAAGAAATGACTCACTGTTCGCAACTGACAATAAGTCCAACAAGGTCTTGTGCAATCCTCACTTTCATTTAAAACTGGGAAATTCGTACCCCGTGCATCAAATCGCAGATGCTGATTGTGCTCCATTTATTTGTGAGAGCACACATTCAAGTTTTTTGCCTGGATTTTGTTCTCCGTGTTTTCACTGCACCTTGTGCAGATGTGGTGTTGCCGTGCACATTCCTCTCGGAATTCGAGGATTGTACACACTGTTATTATTTTCTCTTATTCATAACTGACGCCGTTAATTCTGCTTCTGCTCTACCAGATCCCAAGTTCGCGGCAGTAGACTTCAAGGCTCCAGTCCTTTGTTGGTCTCCCTTTGCTACCGTTAACTGATTGCCCATCTTTCGCCAATATTCATCAAAGTAGATGGGTGCAGCCTGGGGCCGACGCGACAGGCAACCGAAGTAGCCCAGACATATTTTTACGATTGGATTGGCTCATTTCCGCGCATTAATGAAAAGCAGTTTCCATTGGTTTGATCACCTGCCCGCCAGCTGCACATTCATAATACCCCTCCAAAGTAGCATCCCATCTCGAAAATCTAGGTTCAACTGCGGGGCAAAGGGTGATCGCCTGCCAGCTGTGCTCTGCTGTTGCAACTGAGGTTCCTTCTTTAAACCAATTGGAGTGCAAACGGCGGCTGGCAAGTTTTTCATTCCTACATGAATGCCTTGATAGAATCTTGCAAGCAGTGACTTACTCAATGCCCATAGTCATGACCAACTAAGCTTCAAATTCGCGAAACTTCCGAAAATCCCTCCAAGAACCGGTGACTCTTCTTTGTTTCTACGACATAATGGCCCATGGAAACAACCAGAAACGATAATAAACTCCCAAATTAAAAATCAAGAGCTACGCGCTCTCAACCAACCCAACACAAAGGCAGCAAAACTAATTAAATCAAGGGACAACCACAGTAGGCTTTCGGCCATTCCTATCCACTACCTCACTTAAAATGACACTTATCCCGACAACCCTCAAGAAATCCATGAGGCATTTCGGAAGTTCTTTGCGTCACCTCTAACAACTGTCAGTAGCCTTCCGATTTTGTATCCACCATACCTGAATACGGAAACATTCCCAACAGTTTTCTCCTTGCCGAGGAAGGCAACCCGTTGCCGGAAAAACGTCACCTACTCTGGACCTGCAGTACGCCGCCCCTCGCTGTGAGTTGTTTTCGTTGTTGTTTTGGTGAATGATAGTGTTATTCTGGCATCTTTAGCAGAACCGTAACCTTTTTCTTAATTGGAAAGATTCCCTGAATTTTTCCAAGCATTAGCATTTGATATCACCTCTCGTCGGCCATTCTGCCAATATTTATTTTTGAACCTGCTCTATCAAATTTTCAGCTCCAGCCTGGCCCTAATTTAAATGCTTTTGCGCTGTATATCACAAATTCTGCCCATGTCCCACTTCGCTTTTAACAGCAAACTTGCCAATTGGCCTGCCTATATACTTTTTCATCTGCATGCTTCCGCGTTTCTTAGCACCATTTATTTGCCTACTTGGAAGTTGTTAAACTTTTATAGCATCTCATGGCACTCCCAGACGCCTCAAGTTGCGACAACCTCTTTTATGCCTCTATCAGAGGAACCAGAGTGACGTAAGCGCGGCACCGCTGTGCCCAGAAGACCCTTAAGGACCCCGGTTCCCACCAACATGATTAGTCCTTGATATCCGCATATTTAGTAAATCTAGTTTGGAAGCTCTGGATGTCTCAAAAAGACCAAGGAACTAGAAGGAAGTTCAAAAGATCGAAGATATGCCATTGAAACTGTTCCCATAGGTCAGTCCCATTGACCCATTCAGTGACACTGTTTCCAGCAACCTCGCTGCAACAGAGCACTTCTTTCACTGCGCAACTAAACAAATCGCAAGCGCATTGCGAATGCAAAGGAGGCTGTTGTCTTTAATATAACTGACCGCCTGCCACTGCCATTGGTCCAGTGTACCATACTCAAGGCCTGTAGTATTTCCCACTACTCTTGCCTGTGCTCGCATCTCCGGAAGAAATCTCAAAAATTTATTGGCTAATTTTATTCCAACTTTGTGCTGAACTCCTTGCCAAGGAGTTTATAGTCCACTAGGCAACCAATGTCAACTACACGCCTTGCAGAAATACCAAGATATCGAATGATAAAACTCTCTTCCAGAGGGATGATCTGCGGTCACAGAAGCTTACCACTTCTCACGTCGGCAAGACCCCGGCTGCATCGGGGGCCCCCGCTCTGAACGGCAAGCTGCCAGAACTGGGTCCTCCTGACAGACCCAATCCGGAGCCCACAGTCATGGTTTTAAATGACCGACTCTCTCCTAATGATGCACTCCACCATTCAAAACCGTTTCCGGTGGGCACTCCCGGGACCTACTTGCAGGAGATAGTTACTCAACACTCATCAAAACCCAAACCTTTAAAATATCCGCACAATCAGCCTCTTCTTTACTAACGTTGCTCAACTTCACCCTACAAAACTTTTACTAGTCCATCTGAGGATAAATCCACTGGTGATGGTGATATCCCTCGTACACGTACACTGTTTGCAACCTGGTAAACCTAAGTCAGCATCTTCGTTGTTCGCAACCGAGATCGGTAGGTCTGGATGAAACTCACTCCCCTTCGCCCGTCCATCCACCTCGCAAACGTGCTCATCTAACTTTATCAACTAAAGCACCCCAAGCCGGGAGCGCGGACGGTATAATCACGGTGGTCGTAGTCTCACCGGTGCTTTATCTTGCCAGTAACCTCAATCGCCTCGCACATACCCAACCCCAGATTCGCCTATAGGCACGTCCTCGTCCTTCTGTCCAACAACAGGACGGCACAAGAACTGAATCTGTTGAATCCTACATGAAACGCACGCTAGTCACCCATCCAATTGGCAACACAACCCCGCACATCAATAGCCACCCTGCCAATCCGTTAGACCAAGCCGCCTGTGCAGCTCAACTGCCTGGCACCCTCGGCACGCTGAACCCCAGTAATCCATCTCGGTATGCGCTTTGCCCACAAACGCACGGCGTCCGGGATCTGGCAAATTCTTTGTCTCCTGATTACCCAGCCTGATCTTGTAAAATGATTTCCCATGTCACAGACGACCCGATTTGCCTACGTAACACACCAGTCCACATCAGCGGGTTTTAAGTGGCATTCATTGATGACAGAAAGATAAGACATGGAAAATGACGGAGTCTTAGGTAAAGGTCTCTGCTGCACGGCATAAGTCAACATACAATGTTTGTCTGCACATCCCCAATTTGGCTTCCTGTGATCCTTGCATGCGAAATACTAGATGGCAGCAGCGTGTTTACCTCAGCACCCCCAAATGTGGGACAACCAGACCACCCCAAATGGAAGGCGAGAAAAATGAATATGAGGCGGAGGGACTATGGGAAACATCTGTATGGGCTCAGTACTTACCGAGTAAGGAAAACCTTCTGCCGCTATCGTTTCTAACCCAGAAACGAAACAGACTCGGGCTGTGAAGGACTGGGCTATCTTCAAATATAGATATGTTTGTCACTAGCCCAGACTTGATCCTGCAAACGGGCAAAACTCAAGACCTCCCATGTTTGGCAGATATGCATCTCGCTCCGTTGTGGGATGATCTGAGGACGTAGCTCGTCGGACTGTCGGCATAGACTTCACCACCTACTCCTCTATTTTTCAATCAGCCCCTGCCTTCTCAAAGCACAACTAGCACGTGGGCTGAAGTTCAGATCAACGTCCGTCGCTTTCCTTTCTTTGCTAATTGATCACGCAAGCTTACCGAAACTACTACGTGGTAAAAGTTGCTATCATCCTGCTGAAACAAACTAATGATCCTAGCATTGTCATTCGGCTCCCTTCCCACCTACTTATGGACTCCCGTAGCAACTCCTGTCCTAGCTTTCGGCCCAGTTTACCTTCTGCGATTCATTTCAGTGACGTCCTTTTCTGACAGTCCGAAGTATTGGCATCGGTGGTAGCTCACACACGATCAGTTATAACTGATCCCAGGTCACATCTGCAGCGGGCCCGTAAGCCAGACCAGTTACACAAACAGGGCAAATGATTGTTCTTCCTTCGCCATTTTGCTGGTTACCCTATCAGACCACCGTAATAGGCGTCTGTGAAGATGTCAGAGGTTGACTGAGAAAGGCTTTACGATTAAGGACCATGCTAACTGGGGCTGACTGAATCGTGCACCGTGTAGGCGTCTCTCTAGCGGTGCGACTACTTTGTGGAAATTCCTACTATCTTTTGTGTTGCAGCGGGATAGCGAGACTGGCTTCACGTTATCACTCGACTGCCTTTTGTTGAGGAGGTGGCAACTTGTAGATATTTGACCAGGATGCATTCGAGTGCTTTTGCTATAGGACCCGCATGGGGCGCGGCCCCTTCGGCCTTCTGTCCTCGAAGCTGAAGAGGAAAGTAAAACACTGGAAAAGCGAACGGCAAGCACGAAATTGCAATAGTTTTCATAGCCTAATACTGATGCGTGGCTACACCGTATCTAGGGGCAAGCAACCGGAAACAGCAACGGCGATTTTATTTGCTCCCTCACGTTCTCAGGCATCAGAGGTGACTGATTTCAAAACGCGGCAAGTGTACAAGGAGTTCTGAGATTTGGGAAAACTTGGGGCCTCCTTGACGTTGATCATAGGGAATTAGTGCAAAACATTTGCCCGGTGACTGAACTTTCTTCTATGGATTTGCCGCCATCTGTTCAGACCCCGTGGTTTTTCCATGTGCCGCACGGTATAGCACAATATGGGCCACAGAACACGGAACTATTCCATGGAGGTTCGATGAGCCAGTAATCCAGCCTGCTTTAGAGGGCCGTGTGTTCCCTTTACTATCATTAACCAGTGAACGACCGGCGACGGATTTCCGGACAACTTTATTTGCGGACATTCTGGATTGGGTTGAAAGAAATCGCAAGTGATAAGCCAGAGATTTCGGATTTTTTCCTTATGGGGCCTGTGATAAAACTCGTAAGGCACTAGGCTAGGCCTTCTTTGGTTGATTTGGGGGAAATTTCGTTTCTAACCACCATTGGGATAAGGTTAAATTAAATGCAGTAGTTACGGCTACTGTCTATTGTACATAGTGCAGACTATTCCAAGTTAACTATCTGTTTGGCATCAGGGCCTAACAGCTGGGGAAAAATCTCGGTGTAGTGTAGAACGTTTATTCAGAACAGACTATAGATAAGGTAAAATAATTTTGTCAGAGCATGGATAAAAGTCATGTATTCAGCGCCATCCACAATCCAATGGGAATGCTCCACGATCGGCAAACATTGCCAAGTGCTTTCTTCTCTAGTTATGTGGTGCAGAAAGCTTCACATTCATTTTGAATAATCCCAAGCAGAATTATCGCCCGATGCCTAACTTACCTGCACCATATGCAAAGTAACCAACTCGATAACATTTGGAGAGGAGAGAGATAAGAAAGCCACCTTTTGCAGCGCTGCTAGCTATCTCGGTCTTTGCAAGAAGTAAAAATAGGAAGGCCAGTATAACCGGCATCACGGAGCAAAAAAGCAGTTGTTTCATGAGGATGACCCTGTGTGCGTGCTTCTTTTCGGCTTAAATGACAAAAGCCATCTCCCCGGTGCCGTTCAACATCAACCTGGAAATGTTATTCGTGGCATTAGGTATAAGGGCCTTACCTAAAAATATATGTGAATCATCTCTAAAGCAAAGCACCTAGAGCTTGTTCACAGCCCAACTGAGAATAAATTGTCTTTTGAGATAAGAAATTTCAGGCATACACGTGCACCATTTCTGGAGTTACTTAGGAAGTTACACAGGAAGACGTGATTGAGTACCCCCCTCCGAGGGAGATATCAAGAGGACAATTCCAAAAAAACTATTTCACTACTTCTGGGTTTTCTGTTCCCATTGTTTCACATTAGCCTTGTGGCCGAAGGCAGATATTAATCGGTACTGCATTCGAAATGATCCTTAGCTGGCCAGCCACTTGCCGTCATGATGCCCTTTTATGAGAATGTGATTTGAACGTGTCAGTATCGGGCAAAACAAGTCCAGGCCTCTTCGGCGTTCCGCCACACATGCCATCAGCCTTAACAGTTTTGGGGCAGATTTTTCAAAGTGTATGTTCAGCCTCAACATGACGGCTGGGTTTGGTGAGATAATCGCGGATTCTCTGCACGTAGGCGAAAGTCGTCCAGGCCACAGCTGGATGTGGACTTGTGGAATGAGATTCATCCATTCCTTGACACTTAACGTGAAAGGGACCGTGGCAACGCGTATCTGTAATTTGTTAAAATCCGTCATTTCCTTAAAGTTGGATTCTTTGTTCTCCCCGCTGATTTTATCTACTTGCTCTTCCCAGCGGCCCCAGAATTCAGTAGGTAGACAACGGGCAATCAGTGAGAGGGTATGTGGGTCACAAAACTTACATTGAAACGGCAGGTGCTTTGGCGCTATGCTGCAACTTTGCATCCTTATCACCGAATTCGGCACTAATCGGAGGTCACCTTGTACGTTCACCTTTGAACAGTAAGCTGTTTATCAGACTTATGATTGTCCTAAATGGCTGCCCAAATCTGTTAATATCTGGAGTGCTTCGATATAATTTGCTTTAGGCTCTAACAATGGAAACTTTTCTATTAACTCCCCTGCTCGGCTGCGGCAGTAATGCATCAAGTAAACGAACCACTATCCGTGATCCCTTACCCCAGACTCCATGGGGTTCTCGTGATGCCCAATAAATTGGCAGCAATTTTTCGGTTGTCTGTTAAATGTTACCGAATCAAATCGTGGGAAGTCGAACGGCATTCCTACCAATGTCCTTGTTATTTCCGCGGAGACCGGCTTCGCTGGGAGTTTCGTGACGGCGACACCCAATTTCAAATGTTTTCTCTGTCTGCCGGTTACGGTTTTCCAAATAACCACAGCAGCGACCTAGATTCTGGTCATTTCTGATTCCTGCTGCAGTTCAACTATCCTCAAGTGACACATACCAGCATCCTCAAGCTTGATATTTTCAAAAGCAGCACGAAGTATGGTGTTGACTCGATCAACACATCTGACGTCAAGTGCATCTTCATGGACAAAAACAGCATTCGTGCACCGCCAAAATTACCTCTAGTCTACTTCCGACTGTTTTTAGTCATTTCCTAACTATTTTTACTATAATTTTCCCCCATATCAGACAAATGTAAGCACTGTGATGTTTTGATATCAAGTATTTGAGCAGCACGTAGCCAAAATTATGCGAATTCCGAATCAAACAATACTGATTCGCAAGTTTCTGCTGTATCGAGTAAAACAGTCATCGCGAGGTAAAATATACAAAACCCTCAAATGCGTACCCAATAAAACAGTACAGCTCAAACAGGCGGTCTTGGAAAGACCCGTGGCACAAATAGTAAAGCCATTCACAAAGAGTAACATGAGCAAACTAAGTGACGAACACACCAGATGAGCTGGACCCCTGGATCGTTAAATATTAGTTGTTTCTATTCAACACAGTTTATCGAATGAACTTGAGGATGTTTGAAATAGTCCCTCCAGGAGCAGCGAGTAGTTTTGAACGGTGGTCAGACAAGGCATCACTGTTATCGTATGGGAAGACTGTGGGGTAATGCGAATTTTTAATGACTTTCAGGAAGATGGATGGTAAAATGCGCAACAATACCTTTCCTACGAAAAACAAAACAACAAAGCCGCACCTATGTGCAATGAAGGTTTCCTCAAGACAGAGTGTGATTCCTGGATTCCATGGCTCAGGAGTGTCTGACTTGGTGAATCACGTTCATGACGGGCGAATAAAACTTCCAACAATAAGTGTGGCATTCACTTCGAATTTCTGGCCGTCAGCCGCTGGGGACTGTTTATTCAGAAATAAAAACCCAGTGAATAAGAGGTTAGGCATGTAAATGATGTGCTGTTTACAGAGGACATTACACCGCCGATGTGCATTAAGCCGGTGCACAGGGCAGAAGTATAGAAAACGGCTAACCTTCTTATGAGCAACTGGCCACCAAAGCCCATCATGGCAGGATTCACCGACGATTCCTCCGAAGGTAGTTAAGCAGAGAGTACTTTCAAACTCGCCATGATAACAAGAGGTAAGAAACAGGTTGTTCCTGAGTTATTGTGATTACAATCAAAGGTCCGAAAGTTGCAGGCTAGAACTGGGCATGCGAGCCAACAGAGGCAATTTACAAATTGAGATCAGAAAGTGCATTATCTGACAAACCTGCCGCCGCCAGCGGCATGCTTTTTATATTTCCCATGAATAGTAATGATTGGGGATGTGCCAGAGGCAGTTTATCAAAGCTGTCTGCAGATGAAAGGGGGGGTAGGACCCTGAGTGTTTTCAACTCCAACAAGGGACCCTGAATTCCATCAGGGTGAGTTACTTCATGAAGCTGGCGAGGTGTCTTGGAACAGCCAGCCTCACCAAAATTCTCAGCAACTTTTCGATTTTGGCGCCCAATAATCGAATGAGATTGAAGCACAAAACTTACCACAATCGAGGTGTGGCGGTAATATACTCTGACACATACAGTGCCGGTGACGGATGGATGAGGCTGGCGGCCCTGGCCGACGACAGCGAGGGATAAATAGTCTAAATTACCGAGGCGTTGCTGAACGAAGCTGACAAGTTCCGACGAGGAGTGAGAAAACCGTACCATGGCCTTAGGTAAGACGGAGCTACGGGCTCCGCTGGCGGTGATGCTACGTCGCTTATTAGGAACGGTCCATGAGAAAGCCGACAACAAACTAAAAAGTGAATTTCGAATTATTTGCGATCGATATCAATTAAAAAGTGCATGGAACTGCCGCTGTATACGCGCACGGTGTTGGATAGTCCAACCCATGCAAACTGAGGCATTTGGGAGCACTGCAAGCAAAACGACTTCCACTTGCATTTTGTGTGAATATGAAACCTCTTTGGCTGGGCGGAATGAGGAGAGAAGCACTCATGGAAGTGTTGAGGAACCATTTTTGAGAAGGCTGCATCAAGGGGCCAGGGTCCAGCGAATCAAGTGGAAATCTAGACACAAAACTCGCGCGGACCATTGCTTTCTGACTTGATCGGCTTCTGATAGGAGAATGATGCACATGGAATTAGGTTTCTACTGCCACCAGACAGCAGTGGAAAAATAACAATGTGAAACACCCCTCATTGCACTCGTGTGGCACTGTAATTCAGGGCTGAGAAAAATCATACGAAAAAATAATTTTCATCAGAATTTACGCGATCATCGCCATGCATCACCTTCATGCTTTTTCTTACTGATGTCTGCTTTCGACTGAAACTTCGTTCGGTCGCACTCATCGCGCGATTTTGACACTCACGTTCTTGGGACTCTGGCGGATCACGCTGTTATTTCTGTACGGTAACAATGATTCTCCCCCTGAATCATCGTGATCGCATACTTGAGGCCCCTTTTTTGTATATTGATAAATATCATAACCAAATATCAGAGAATTTACGAATGTTTCCGTTTTGAGATCCAAGATTAGTTGTGCATTGCTCAAACGCTATTCAAACTTCCCATTTTGATCAATTTGGAATGAGAGAATGTTTGAAATGCCCAGAAAAGCGTCACAATTGCAACGTGGCGACGAAGTATTCCGGAACGTTTCTGGTGAATTTTCTATGCTTTTCGCTCCGCTAATCATCCTAGATCTTCCGGTCCTGTCAGCAACAGTTCACGTTTTAGTAATATTTACCTGAAGCACACTGGCCTTTATAAGCGCAGGATTGCTGAGTGAGAGACCATTAGCAGCCCCTAAAGGAAAAGCCGAGATAGCAGAAAGAGTTAGAGGGCAGAATGCAGGACGGTTTCCTGTTGATCACCCTGAGAACGGAGGTTGGATAGATGAAAATAGGTCAAGCGCTTCCTTCCTCCGACTCAATCGCAGTTTGAAATAACAAGGGTTGAGTTGGTGACGTTCGACGGGCACCGCCATCATTACTGCCACTCAATGAAGCAGTTCGAAATTTTCATTGAATTCATGGTACTGAACCCATAAAAGAAACCATTGTACCTTAAACACTATTGTCGAAGACGATCAAGGAAAGCAATATGCTGCGAAGACCATAGTCTACAAGTACTTACGCCACTTTGTGTGGAAGCGCTGCTCCCTATGAATGCAAATTCTGTGGTATTGAACACAGGTTATCTGACTTAGACTTTCTTTATGGCCCCCTTGGAAGACCAATGGGGTGTGGTGAAGGAGGCTGAGATCGGCTTTACTTGCTTGAACAAGTAGCAACGTGAAACAACCTGCTGACAAAATTCCGCCGCAGTCAATGGAGCCGCTTTCTAGACACCAAAAATTGCTTCACCAGGCCAAGATTATGCCTGATCAAGACAATCCAGGGACCTGTGCGGCTTGCTGGATTTCCACTAAAACCCAGAAGCAGTTCGTTTGGGCGTAGTAAGTGTGAGAGTGGTCACCTCTATCGGGTTGCTAAAGCCGCTGGCCCTTGTTGAACTTGGGTCAGATGCAACTTCGGTGGGTAAAAAAGGCCGAGCAAAACACCAAATCCCAAAGGACTCCGGCGTGTCAAGCAGTGAGCACAGTGAACCAGACACGGGTCGTAGCTGCTAGCATAGTGAGGTTGTTTCGGTTCGCTGAACAATAGCAAACAGCTCGGGACAAGGGATGCATATGAACTGGCCGAACCGCCAATGCGAGCCTCAAAATCAGCTGGCGCAACTTTTTTCAGGTGGCCACACTTGCGTGGCTTGAGCGTGGTCGTTTGGGATGGTGAAAGGCTAGACTTGGAGCGAGCCGGCGGCACACTGGATTATGGAGTATAGTCGGTGATGTCCGAGCGCCGTATGCAGTGCCCACCATACTCGACCATGGGATCCTTCGGGAAAAACAAGGTCCACCAAACTGAGCCACTGCGTGGCCGGAAAGTGCAGAGCAGCTGCTGAACTGTCTAAAAGAGAAAGAAACTCATGATCTAGGGAATGATTGCCCGAACTCACAGACGGAAGACCCTATAATGAAGAGGGATACAAGACGCATCATGGGACGTTTTCATCGCCGTTCCTGTGTCTTCCAGCGACCAAATGCGTGACGAATGGCAGAGCCAACTTGCTTCAAATGTTGTTATACTCGTCTCAGACGGCCCATAGGTGGTGGTGCACAAAGAAACCCTTGTGCACTTAGAAAAGGTGGCTTTGTCCATTTTAGTAGAAAGCACACGGAATTTGCCTCAAGATCCATGCTGAACCCCAAGAAACCAGAGAGAACTTGCATGGTGTAAGACTGTGCAGTGTAGTTCCAAGAAACCTCATCCAACGACTGGCCGTTCCAGGGGCCAAACTGGACTACACTGGTCATCGGGATTCTCTATCGCTTTCGGTCACGTAAGTTCCCAATGTCTGGAGACAAGATAAAAGTTCTTGCAGGTGAAGTTGAAGACATAAAGGCGTTGAGTTTCCTGTGGTGCGCTAAGAATGACACAGGCAAACGACTGGTGGATCACAGGATGACGTCCCTTTCGTTTTGTGCAATATCCGCTTAATTTTGCGAGCATTATGCAGTGCGAGAGACAGTGATAATAGATGGAATGCGAAGAAATCGGGTGATAGTGGATAGCATTACCGGCATCCTTTATGTACACAATTAGTTCCGTTCGCTTTCTGACGAGGAAACAGCCAAAAAACATGGTGTGTTTGATGGAACTTTCAAGGAAGGATGAATTCTACTTCAAGAATCGGACGTCCAGCGATCCCTCAGCCCCAGACGTCAACCTGGCGAAGGGACGATTAGAAAACCCGTCTGCTTTAGGTGTTCCCCAAACCCATCAAAAGCTTTATAGGGATACAGTGGGACGTAGGGACTGACGGGTTACTTTCCCAAATGAACGTTCCCAAGAGCATCGCACTTGTGGGGAACCTATAATCTGTCACCTGCTGTGGGATCTTGCTGGCTCCGTCGCCCCATGACTGCTGCAGCGACTTAGCACGAACAACACCTGATGTGATGAACTCATTGATCCGGAAGATAAATTGTGGCGGAAATTACGGAGCACGAACTTTCCGCGATGCTTTTTCCCAAACGACGTGTGCGTTCTCGAGTGCGGTGGGAGTGGGTTTAGGTACCGTAGTGTATAGAGTAGAGAAGACGGCAGCTAAAATGTGAGGATATTGCGGATCAAGGTTCTGGGCAAACCTTTGGGTTCCTTATCGATCCCGCTGCTGAATGTTTTCACAGTGCAGGTCGCACAAAGGTTTTCTGAATCCTTTGACTGGACTGCTGTGTTTCGAATGGATTCAGCGACTTCGCTACATTTCATCTACAACGTTAACAGCCTTTTGGTACTTTGATCGCAAACAGGATCACAACGATGCATGACGAAATAAATATTGGGCAACGGAGACCCATGGAATCAGCCGACAGTTCAGCCGAGATTCGCCACCTTGGGATAACGAACCTACACCCGCTGGAAACATGGACCATCAACCCAGAATTTGTCAACCTGCCTCAAAATAATTGGCCCGTAAGAGGTCGCATAGACCAACCCTAATCGGTTCTGGTAGCAAAATGAAGGTTAATGACAACTGTTTTGGCCTGTGTTTCCCCTTTCTAAGCTCACCAGACACTTCGTGGACCCCTTCTCTCAG
The DNA here is from genome assembly GCA_008360955.1 of Fasciolopsis buskii. Lineage (NCBI taxonomy): Eukaryota > Metazoa > Platyhelminthes > Trematoda > Plagiorchiida > Fasciolidae > Fasciolopsis > Fasciolopsis buskii. Next base: position 258,411 of record LUCM01003558.1, on the reverse strand, counting down.
GGCGATGGTCTGGTCAATGAGATTCAGGAGTCGGCTCGTGATGATGAAGGGTGCCTGATCGTTTGGTAGCGCGCGAATTTATGCCATGGCTAGAAAAACCTACGATCTGCGGAGTCAGATCTCATCCGATTGCTATATTTCGAGAACTTTAGAGTATGTCTACCAGACAACGATGGAAGAGGGTCAATACCAATGATTGGTTGCTCGAAATGATTGAACCCCAAACCCTTCAAGCGCTTCCTAAGAGTGCCTGGTAGAATGAATAACGTCTCCCTAAGCTTCGGCAGGAAACATTCGCCATTCTCTCATTCAGACGTCATGTGGTTTTAAATGAGTCAGTGCTTTAAAACATCAGCAGACGAGATCATAAACGAACTAATTCCGGTGCTGGATGGCTGGGATGCAGAATGTTGCGTCACAAATCGAGCGATTAGGCTATATATCCGCGATATGCTATGAAATATTTTAAATACAAACGCTATGGATGTTCTCGCGCTTGAAGGGCGAAAAGAGATTCCAACTCCTTTCGTATTTCAGTGGATACGAAACTTCTGCAGCGAACCAAATTGGAAATGGAGAACGAAAAAAGGAAGATGCCGATTCTAAATCTTGCGCATAACATCGAGGAAACTGCGAATGTTCGAAATCGCTGCGATCATGTGAAGACTGAATTAACTGAACCAAACTGACCTTCAAAGGTTGTGCCCTTCGGCGTCAAGGTCATGTAAGTGTACCTGGCGCGGAGTTCGGTGCCGCCGTAGCATGGACGAAAAAGGCCTGCAAGAAAGTTCCGGAAGCAGGTAAGGTTTTAATGAGAAACCGCACACTTCGATTTTAGTGACAGTAATAGTACCGGTGTAGAGGAGCGCCTTAAACAGTTATTTATCAGTTGCGATTCAAATAACGATGGGCTTTTGGATTGTTATGACTTGTACGAAATGTGCAGCCGCTTGAGGATGGAGGATCATGCAGAGGAAATAATCAGTATGCTTGGTGCGCGTGAAAAAGAAAATATTTCTTTGGAGGAGTTTCTGAGCTGCAGGAAGAAAGTATTTCTTGAGGCAATGAATTTTCCAAATGCTAGTGGCAGCAAAAGCTGCAGTTGTGTTGGGGATACACATTTCTGTTCACCCAGTGGAAAAGTTAAGAAAATACAGAAATTTCCCGTGTCATATCCACCGGATAACTCTTCATTCGAGGATCGATCTTTCACGCAAAATTTAAAATCAAAGGATGCTACTGAGCGTGATACGAAAACCGTGCGCGAGTGCCCAACCAGTAACAATAACTCACTGATTTGTGGTAAGTGGTTAGTAACTTTACATGCATATGCGATCCTCACCTTAGGCTATTGCTAATTCTATGTCTGAAGAGAACAACAATTGTAAGGATTTCCGTTAGATAACCATTCGAAGCCCCATTTAATCAGAACTGTTTGAATCTGTCCAGGTGAAACAGTTTTGCAATGTTTTCCAACTCTATGAAATACTGGCTGATTATTGTCCAACTAGGAGAATAAAATCACTTCACGCTTTTGTAGCTATGGGGCATAAGAAAATTATCTTCAGACTTCTAAAAGCCTAACGAAGTGAACATGTATTTCCTAGCCATCGGTATTATGCCAACATTTTTTGACAATGCTATTTTCCAGATATTTGGAACTTTCAGAGTTCCCTTAAATATTTCAGGTGGACCAGAAACTGAATAATTATCCCAGAGGCGGTCATCTTTAGCCAATTTAACTTCTGAAGCTCTGGCAGATGACTAAAAGGAATTTAAGGCAGCAACCTTATCTTGCGGTAGAAGAATTACGAGATAAGATATTTTATACTATTCGCAGAATAAAGTGCTATCATCGTAAAAACTATTTTTTTCTGCCCGAGCGCATTCGTCGGCCGGGGCGCACGTTCTCTGTTTATTAGTGTAGCTGCATGCAACAAGCAAACAGAGGCAACTGGAAGTGTTTTATAATATTGCAGAAAATTTTTTGTAATAATGAAATAAACTATTCGGATGTACAATGAGGAATAAAGTGATTACGATGGTGGATCATTTGATTTTCACCATAGCTGTCCTTATGCTGCATTTACGATTTCATTTGTATCATATTATTCCAAACCAGCAATATTGATATAATTGTTCAGTTATAATATACCGGTTGATTTGTTTCCCTATTCCATAGTATCAGGCTGCATGTCGCCACTTTCAGTGCTTAATTGAATTGCAGGTTTTGGAAAAGTGAACTATATTTTAACTGCAACTCCTGATCAGATGTGAAGCCGTTCGGCTTCCAGTCGCTGGGTTTACACTAAACTGCAAAATTTAATAATTTTGTTGCTTTTATTGACATTTAAGTTGGGCTAAGACGTAAGTAGCTGATTGCTATCTTCCTATCCCTCAAGTTTTGTTTAGGAAATTGCTCCATTTCGAGACAAGAATAAGTTGGTTAACTATACTTCTATTTGCTTCATTAGTTGCCGTATTATGATTTAGAAATCACCTGGCTGCTTGAAGGTTTCACGACTTTATACGAAATGAATGAAAGAAGCACTTTTTCTGGTAGCTAGTAAAACACACCTCCGCTGCATAAAGATCAGTGTTTGTGTGAGGTGAGAAACTTCTCTGTTTCACAAAACTTAGTGTTGGAGAGGAACGGTAACCAAGTTTCCATCTTCCGGAACGTTCATTCTTCAACTTTACTATAGAAACTTATTGATATTATTACCATTAGTATGAATTCTGCTATAAGTATAACAAACTTTGCTGCCTTGTTACTCAGTGCAGTTACATCGTTAAGAATTTTAAGACTATAGACTCATTTAGAAAATACCAATAACTCGTTTTTATGCATGACATAAATTAAGCAGTGACTAGTGGCATTTCATATGATGGTTGATTGTTCACAAAACATGACTGTTTGGTCTCTTTAAACGTTGGTTACTATTAGCTAGTGACAGACTTTTGTAACTTACACTATACCGCGGTTATTTCACCTTATTTGACTCCCTGTACTTTGCAGTAACACTTTCAAAGCACTTGTATTCACTCAGCTCTTAGAAGTACTTGGCCTAATTTCACCCAATTCCTGGTGCCAGTTGTTAATCACAGTTCTGGTATTCACCATCTGAGAACAGTTCTTTGTTGAATCATTGCGAGTCTTTATATCAAGTCTTGTCTAATGAAACTGTTGTCAGGACCGCCGTTCCGCTACGAATGTAGATGAACCTCAAGGCTGTTTCAAACTGGCTGCTCGAGACCAGTTCAGTAGCTCGTATACGGGTATAATGTTATGATCTAATTTCTTTTTAGATTTAAATAGATGTAAAAATACCTTGATATTTTTGCACTAGTATTCATACCTGTTACCTGCCGTTCCGGAAACCCGTCTTATACTTATACTCCGTCAATCACTCACTGCAGTTTGTCCTTCTTTACTGACTCATCAAATATTTTTACGGTTCAGGCTTTACAGGCACGAATATAATTTGCAAAGGTTCTCATTGCATCTTGTTAGAACGCGAAGCTAAGAAATCAGTTATAAGGAATGAGAAAAAGCTGACGGCTAACCGATGAATGGGCGAACACAACAGGGTCTGAGCTATGAATGCTTTCTTATAATAGAGGAACTGCAGAAGTCAAACGCCGATGGGAAGAAGCGAATGCCCATTGGAGGTGGTGTGCATTTAGGGGGATGGAATAGAATGCAGTGCAGAATGGCGAGGGATGACAATGCATTGAAGCCATCAATGAATAATTTTATTTCAATCTTTGTTTGTTGTAAGGTAGGTTGAACAGGATTCTGTGAAGGAGCAAGAAATGAGCAAAGATGAGTAAATGGGCATGTACACGTGCAATGTGAACCAATGTATTGTTAATCGCAAGGGCACTTCTGGGTGAGGTTCACCGAATGCTAGATACCCAACCCGAAAATCACTACCAAGTGAATGCAGATGTGATCCACCGACCTAACTACCCGTAAATCGATGCAGCCGAGCCATCCATTCGATATGCGGAGGCAAAAGTGGCACATCTGGCTGCGCCGCGCACAGAAGAAACCAACGTAAAGATGCACGGGAGACTAACAGAACTTTTAGTTAGCTCGTATAAGGTGGACAGGACAAGGCGCACCGAACTGAAACAGACCGCATGTCTTCCAGTGTGATTGCTTCTGAACTTCAGTGGATAGTAAAACGAAAGCAGTTAATATGAAACACTATTGGTGATCCTGTAAGAAAGCAAGCGAAGCGGTAGCGTATCAGGTGAGGCTTAGGCGTCGTTGCGCCATTAATTTGAGTGACATAACTAAAGGCTCCAGTAAATCCGGACAAGCTCAGCCAATATCAGCTGCCGCGATGAGTACATCTAATAGAATCCGACATGTCCCTAGCTGCTAGACTGCAGTATTGTTTAGTAATCGTACGACTGTTGTTATCTAGAAAAGGGGGAGGTACGAAAGAAAAGCCTGAAGACCATTCCAGCGATAAAGATGGGTATGTCGGAAAAACGGCTTGTTTGAATAGACTGATTTCCTCAACGCACCCAGAAGTAAAGGTCGATTTCTACGACCGCACGAGCACTAATCACATTGACCTGGTTATCCCTGGAGCTAATCTTTTCTTTCCTGTTAGACGCAATCCAAAACCCCGAAAAGTTGATGGGAAAAAGTTTGTGCCCTCGAGACGCCAAAAGCCGGCAGTCGCTCATTACAATAACCAGCATTTTTGCTTGCCCCTAGTCAGTGGCAGTGCCCCTCACAAAATTCATCTCCGACCATTCACTGATATTTAGATACACCAGGAAAATCAAGGTTTCGGACTATCTGAAGTCAAGCTCAAGACACAGCTGACAGCAAAACGCGGCTCTTAAACAGCAGCACATGGCTGTTAAACTACGGAGACTACTTTGTTTGCAATAATGTTAGCTTTACTCTTAATTTGGCTATATTGGCAGAATTTTAGTTTCTGGATTATCTTGACGTAATTTAGTGTTTTCTTTGGGTGGTTGCCGCATATATACCGTCATACTTGATATATCGTGTGAAAGAGTCAGCAACACGAGCAGCCCCACTTAGAGAAGTGGTGCATTTTGCAAGTTCATGTTATAACTAAAGACTTGTCCAATGTTTTACAACAGAGTAGAATAAAGCTGTTTGACAGAATGGGCAGATGATGCAGTGCAACTGAGTGAAAACTAGTAGGCTTCGGGTTTTTCTCAATTATCTGAATGACAGTGTAGTTATGTTTGGGTGCGTTTTGCACCTACGAACTGTAAAAGTTGTTGCAGGACTGAGTTGGCTCGGGGGAACAACAAGATGACGTAAATAGATTTCATTATTTTGGTAGTTGTACTTCATCAGGTATTTGTGTCGCAAGGAGTGTCTTCACATGTACAGAAGGCTTAACTTACACTCACCAATTTCAGGCTTCTACGTTGTTTGTGTGACGTCTGGTTATCGGTCAAAGTTCAAGTTCGCACAGCAGCATCAAGTTCGGCCTGGCAATGCGACTCAGAAACATGATCATTAAATGCAAATGTGCGAAGAATTTTCGCAGTTGAACACCGTCTTCCTCGTAGCACTGATAGATTGTGGTGCGGAAATTTTATCGGTAACTCAGAGGCTGGGCTTAAGATACTGGGTCTTGTGTTTTATTTACAAGAGGCACAAAGCGACTGCCTGGTTATACGCTGTTCTCCGAGGAATATAATGGTTAGAGGATGGTTCAAGCTGCCTAGTCGATGATATGGCTATAAGGTGTGAGAAATCTACCCGGTGGACTGACCCATGTAAAAACAATCAGACTGCATGGCTTAGATCCACGGGACTCTGCCTATTGGAGACAATAGATGGCACGGGCATTGATGCTCTTGCACTGAGGTCTTCCCTCCAATGTGGAACCTTTCATTTTATTACCTTTCACTGTTTCTCGTTCTCACTTTTCTGGTAGACGGTGCTGCGAGGCAGCAACCAAACTCAGACCACGTTGGCCCAAGGTCTTTAGGAGGTTAATATATTTGAATAAGGGAAGTCTATGGAACTATCATCCCTTTAACCGGCCATTTTCCACCAACTATTCAACAATGAAACTAATCATTCTTTTACTCGTGGTCGTTAGATGCATCAAACAGAACGGTGTTTTGATTTTTCACCACGAACTAATCACAATATTGACTTTATAAGTATAATTTTAATAGGAGTTGTATCATTTAATGAGGCTGTGAACCAATGGCTTTTATGTGACTTCGGCTAAACTATAATGGGAGTTTAGTCGTTATTCCTTGAGTTCCGAAAAGGATAAACGAAAGTTTAGCACCTTGAAGCAATTATTGATTATTTCTCCGCAGATTTCCTTCGAGGTTTAATAGTCCTCATTGAGAAGCCAGCCTGAACCAGTCAATTGGCTCAATCCTTTGAGATCTCAAAATTAGCAGGTTTGAACTCTAGTCCTGCCATTGATTGTGATGCTATGCAGCAGCCTTCTGTTGGGTAGTTCTGTCTATCCGGTGTTTTGGCATCGTGGCTTTCAACTCTTCCCATCATCTTAGCCAGTTCTGGATGTCATCAGCTAAAGCCAGTTGAAATTTTGTTTTTTTTTTTATCATCGTGCTAATTATCTTTCGGTCAGATTTCGGTTTTCAAGTTGCTTAACTGCTATATCAGTTTTACATTAGAAAACAACAAACGAATAAGAAGGTGAACGTGCTGGTCAGAAAGGAAAGCCTCACCGGGCTACAGTAATCCAACAATTGAATTCCTCTGTCCAAAGAAAAGTGCTCCGTGCAGAGACCCAGTGAAACGTGAATTTCGCGAACTAAAAATTAGGTTGTCTAAACTGAAATGGCAGAGGCGACCTGTCCCTTGATAGTTATTGTATATGTAATCTTATAATACCTATCCACTGAGATTTTTATTTACTTGCCCAGACCAAAAAAGAAATCGCCTTAGAGGAAGGCGGTTTGGGGAGGAAAATTGTTCTCTAGTAATCTGTTCCCAAATCTTTTGTAGATTATATGGTAATTATGTAATGTGAATCATAAAATTAGATGCAAATAAAGCTGACGAAACGTAGAAATTTACGCCGGTTGCTTTTCCGTGGCTGTGATTGGTTTATCGAACTTCTACCCTGTGTGAGTGACTCCGCGCCGATCACAATCGGTCTTGTGTTAGGCATCTTTCGGACAGAGATATTCTTATTCAAACAAAAAATGTATCCAGCCTTTGAACAATGTATTTTCGTAGCTTTCCTCGCCTTTAGTTCTGACAACCTACTGTCAAAATGAACAACTTATCTCTATGGTGGATTGATATACCTAAATTTGAATGCCAGTTTTGTCTCGATTTACGAAAAGATATCAACGTTGACGGCTGTACGAAAACATGAGACATGGTTTGATATGCATATCAATTAAACTGTAATAAAAACTAGCCTCGCGTTTTTTATTATTACGATGATGTTTGAATGGTGTCAGTTTTTCCCGGTTCAGAATCGAATTGCAATTGTTTACTTGAATCTCGAAAGACAGTGCTTCCCAGACTAGACATTTTTGGGTTCGAGTACGACATTGCCAGTCGGATGGGAACAACTGAGATGACATGCAAATGCCTTTCAGTGTTTGTCTTTCAAAGATGGTTGGATCTTTCATCAACTCCAATGGCATCATGAATTAACTCATCCACATCCAAACTCAAATAATGGTACTGCACTCCATTCGTCTTAAAACGCAGTTCTAATTCCAAAATATTGGAAAAGCCATCAATTTACCATTCTCGTCTCTGAGTGATTGAAACGACGCTTGTCCAGTTGGACGCCAATTCATATGGGGGCTCACGGAAAAACTTTGATCTAACGGTTCGCATGAAATTTGGACACTCAAATTGACCGATAGGTTGGAACACAGTTATCGAATCCTAAGTAATTTGTGCCTCGCTTATATATTGAATCAGTTTTTACGGGTAACAGCTCCATTCAAGAAGATCAATTTGCCTCAAATATTCCAGAATATTACATCCGATACACCATATTGGTGTCTGGTTTCGTCGGAGTTTTCCAACATTGGTCTCCATTCCAATTCACTCATGTACAACTCGTCAACCACTGCCTCTGAAGTTGAATCACTTCCAGGTGAACACGGATTTCTTGTTCCAAATAGCGATACCACACTGAAACTCACCAAGTGCACATAGTTATTGCCACGTAACTTAGTATAGTTTGGTTGATCAGAGATTTTGGCGTCGAAATTTTGGACAAAATTGGTGTGCATTCAAGCTCTGAGTTTTGTCTCACATGTCCGTTTATCAGTTCTTATATAGTTGCGATGACACACCGGGAGGAGGAATTGGCGAGTTTCACTACAGATTTCTGAAAACATTTCAAAGTGCCTGATAAGAATGATGAGACAAAACCAGAATTCGGCTTCATCAATAACGTAGGACAAGTATGAGGTTGATTCAATGTTCTCTTTCAAACCACTAGTGAGTAATCGCAACCCGAAACAATTAACATTCAGTGAAACGTTACTTATCAGGTCTTTTGAACCACTTTCATGCACACAATAAGCACTGACGCAATCAACTCATCTTCCATGAGGTTGACCTTAATTTCGGGATTTTCCAAACTTTTATGTTTTATGAAAATGTCTGTTTGTCACTATTTTTTGTTGGGTGTATGTCCTATTAGTGTTGGACTGTTGTCATCTTCCAACATCTATCTTCTTACTGTCTTGATGAACTGTAAATAGCTGTTCCCACTGCAACCGGCTGTTCAACGGTTCGTTTCCATTGGGTGGTCCGATTTGATTGGGCCAATTGTCTGGCTCTCAGTGATTATCACTCGCATCGGAGGTTACGTTTCTTTTGTCTCCTCCTACATATATGCCCTCTGAATCCATTTTCAGTTTGCAAGCGCTATATTCATCGGTCAACCATTGATCTTGGTATTCTCAATTTTTTGAAAGTGCGATACTCTGAAGCATCGATCGTCCGCATATCAACAGTTAATGACACCAACTTCTCATGTCCACGCATTTTCAAGGGACTCCAATTTTATCCCAACTAGTCGGTATGGCAATGCTTTCAGGTACCACTGTGAACTTTTTATAGAGCTGACGATTGGCTCTAGGTTGACAACAAGTCACGTGACCGATCCCAGGTATGTCTTACGTGTGTATTCATCAAGACCAGTATGGATTGTCCAATGCGCGTTACCGTGATAAATACCGAGTTTGAGAGTGAGTCTTCCGACATCATTTGTCGGGAAGTATTCTAATTTAGGATAGTTTCCGGATCCACGTAACTGACGAACTTTGTTGTCATGACTTGTTAACTGATCTGATTATTTTTCTTTCTTTTTTCTTTCAATTGGCAAAGTGGGAAAAGAAATTCCATTCTTCTAGACACTGCGCTTGGCCAACAGTTTTAACGATCACTCGACCCCCGAATGTAGCACAGTGCACTAGAATCGTAGAACGATGATTGTCTGGTTTTGTGATCCAAAATTTTTGGTAATTTGATCCCCATCGGCTCAATAGTGTTTCATCGTAATATGACGGATATAGTTCAATTCTTGGTCACTGTGTGTATTAGGCGTTATATTGAATGTGCGCGACAGATAAGAACGATTACTCATCTTCCGTTACGAAAAACTTCGAGAACCTGTTCAGTTTGGACACAGTAAAATGCCAATATTAGGTTACGTTTAAGAAAGTTCGGTTTACACCAATTGTTTTCGACTTTGTCACTGATAAACATGGCTCGCGCGATTGTCCAAACGATCTCCTTGATGGTGTATGCCATAGCATAAAGTTGAATTAAATAATGTTGCTCTTTTTAAACGCTTTTTCAATTCTACCTACCTTTGCAAACGATCTGATTTATCGAATTCTGTCAATTGTTTTGTACACAATTGCATTATTTGTATATGATAATGATATGTATGTTGAATACATTTTGTGACACATTTCAGGCACCGAGTACGACTCGCAAGATTTGCACATATTACTCCAACGAAACTATCCCGATTTGTATGAAACCATTTTTCTGAACAATCTTCACGGTTCGTTTGATGATGGGGTGTGCAACGTTCCAAAAATCGGAACCACATCATCATCATCATCGCCATCGCCAGGCCGGCCGTCATGGGCAACCAGTTCGACTGCAACGTATTCTCACCCACGATTTGATGAGCCCACAAATTGTTCCATGGTGAACGGGTCAAAAACCAAAATTCCGGATAGTGCAAGACAAACTACCACATCACATACGACTCGATGCCCTTCCGTAGAGCTGGCTCGACGTTTGTTTGACTGTGTAAACACATTACACTCACACCAGACTACTCGGCTTCGGTCGGAAGTGTTTGACTTGTCCAACCGAATTCGTGCGCTACAGGTAGGCATTTTTCGTGCAAGATTGTATCTTGTTTTTTTTTCGCCTACAATAATTTTGATAAGTCATTAAATGTTTGAGGCACATGCAATAGTAATCACTTGGAAGTATAGATACTCGGAAATTTGAGAATTGTTTTTGTAAAACGATTTCTTGTGCAGTATTGACTCTCGGCTCATCAAGGACTATTAACGGTAGTTAGATGTTCGTATCATAGTTGTCTGTAGAGTATCCAAGTCCTTGCTAGATTTTCGAACAAATGTCTTTGGTGGGTGATAGTTTTGCAGATCCAGTGAAAAAGTCGGATTTTCATCATCTCGTACACATTTGTGATAATTAGTGAAGTAGATAAAACGGTAGAAGCTGTCTTGATAACTATATTTTTTTTAAATCTCGTCAGGCTTGCATATAGTGCAGGAAATTCTGCTGCGCCCTTCGGGTTTGTCTAAACTTCTTGTGGAATCCAGTGAATCCGTGTGATAAAATTAAACGAGATGATCGGTTTACCTATTACTGTATTGCATATATATATATATAGCGAGAGAGAGAGAGAGAGAGAGAGAAAGAAAGCGAGAATAAAGGAAAAAAAGAGGAAGAGAGACGGAAACCAACTTGAAAAACGACCAAAGTAAATCGATTAGTTACAGTAAGTGTTCCTGGGTGGTGCAAACTACTATCAGCCAGCCATCCTGGACATAGCACTAGAACAGCATCTTGGCTGTAAAACTAAACAATCGTTTTGTTGATGATTACAACATATCGTTCAGGCATCTTCCCACTAATATTACGAATGTTTTCAATTTCCATACCACACCTGACTCAGTGAAACCTTACGTAGTTTTGCATCACTCGGAAACTTACAGTCATAGTTCCCGGTTTCTACCATATCCTCCGTGTAGTGGAACCTGACAGTTGTGAGGTGTGCTTCTTCCACTATACTCATAGATGAAACAGGTCAGAAAATAACTTCGAGTTTTCGTGATTTGCCCGGGATGACTGATCTTAGTTGGTTCGGTGCTCTAAACAATCTTCCATGAGGACGTTCATAACTGGCTAATGGAATCTAGACGTTTCTGATCGGGTTTGTTTGCAGAATGTGAGTGTCTCAATCTACGGGGATCCGATACAGTAAAAACATTCCAATTAATGTTCATGGGAGTTATTGCTTATTTTCAGCGAAATCCAAGCTTACACGTCACAAAAAATTACCTAGTAATTAGTGATAATTTGCATTCGGCCAATCAGAAAGTGCCTCGTACATGACGCTTTCAAACGACTGACATATGAGCCATTCCTGTATAGGTCTTCACAGCTGGCCTGTTCACAAATTGCTGCAACCCTCTCACTATATACAATATAGTCTTGTAGGTGACTGTCTAATAAATATCTGCATCAACCGTAAGTTCATTTGCAAGTTCATTTGCAATGGAATCTCTTCGTTCTAATCCTTAAATTCAATAATATAGTATTTACTGACTGCTGTTTTTTTTTAATTACTGTTCAGGTTGTTAGTATGCCTGTGCTCTCATCTTTCTGCACTCTCCGCCGTTGATAGAAATGTTTCATTTGTGCGTTTTTTTTTCCAAAGTAAATTGTCTTGAAAGTGGTTATTGTGTAAGGAGACCGTTTGGCAAGCGAAGAGCCATCGCTTCCTTGACACTGCCTCTGCCTGTATGTGTCGGCTTACTCAATAAATCGACACTCACCTCATTCACAATTAGACCCGAATTTGGTGGTCGTTCTCTCGTAACCAATCCGGAGACGGTTCAATTAACATGCAATTACTACGCCTACCCAAAATTCCAATGTCTGACTTCTATCAACCAGTGCGATGTTGTTTTTTTTTCCCGGAGTTTGGAAATCTGCATGTGTCGAATTTCTAATTTGTAATACCGCTTGGTAAAAACTCAAACAGCAAATCGTTTACAAAACGTTATAGTGGAAGCATATCAACAACATACGCAGTCACAATTCTTTTGTGTAATTTAAAATCACGTTTCGCCCGCCCTCTCAAAGGTGTGACCTTTCCAATCCGTTTAATGGGGACTTGTCATGGGTTGACTGTTTTCAGGCTGCAGGGCAGCAATTTTACGATACGACATTTGATTACTGATCCATGATCCAAGTCATCTATGCTGCGTCACATACAATCATTTTAGATGGGAAATATTTATGATATTGATGCACTCAAATCTTTACATTTACTACGTCAATTAATCATCAAAATGCTTAGTTAACAGTATCAATATCATGCTTATTGATTTCGTTCCCATTAAGATGAATCACGAATCCACTTGTCGCGATTGGAAAGGGATTGAACGGGAAAGAGATCAGCTACGTCATGAACTATCCAATCAAATTGCTCGATACGAAGATCGTTTGACCGAGTTGCATAGTGTGATAGCCGAATTGCGTCGACGACTTGAGAATGCCGGAACCAGTGTGATTCCCGAAGTTGATGAATTTGAAGAGGTTGACGATAATGATAATGGTGATGATGACGATGGTCAATTAGGTTTGTCCGACCCAACGCGAACTCGTGATGGAACAAGTCATGTTACGAGAGCACATGAGTCCACTTCTCACGCAGACGCCTGTTCTAATCGATCTAGTGAGGGAGACACTTCCGTGGATGCGATCGATGGTGATCTGGTAGACACACGAGCATTTCGTATTCGAACAAGTCGATTTGTTAATCCTTTAGATTTTTCCTCTTCCTCAGGCGATTTGACCCGGTTATCTGCCGATATGATCATATGTGAAAAGTACGATTCACTTCGTTTGACAAGCAGAAATGCATCCGTGAAACCATTTGCCACTGAGAAAATCAGTTCGAATGTGGTGGACATTGTGCGACGTTCCGCAGAATCTCAGCCGGATCCTTCCAAAGCTTCTGACACTCCTAGTATTACCACCACCACAACGGCAGGGACTGTGATGGTTACAACAAACGTAACGGCGACCACGAGAAGTGAAATGGGAAACAAGTCCACATGTATGACGTTTCCAAACGGTATGCAAATGGTACATGCATCTCCGGATATGCCTCTATCAGCCGAGCAGACAGTAAGTTGCTCGTTACAAATGCCATTTTTTATTGTCAGTTCAATAGGTGTGATTTGTTTCCCTTCCATTTTCTCCTGGGTACTTAATCTGACTATTAAATAAATAAATATATATTCCTTCGCATGGCAACAAAAAGGTCTGCTGTTTCAATGTTTTTTTTTCCAGTTCTATCTGACTGACTGAGATTTAGGGAAACCAACTAAACAAATTGATGATGAGAACGAGAAAGGGAAAAATAAATTTGATGTTCCGAGTTGCAATGAAAAGTCATTGTTTTCAATAGTTATGGCAAAAAACTAGACTATAAATTAGGATGCTGAATTGTCTGTTTAAAAAAAACCTGTTCATTCAGATCGCCTTTTTTGTTTGATTTTTGCATCGGAAAGTAGGTCTTTTTCTTTCTTCTGCAGAGTTTGTCGACTGATTTAAAAACCCAGACTTCTCTTCTCTGCCTCGTGTATATCCGAACATATGAGTGTACATTTTGTGCATGATAAATGAATAGCCCCGGGGTGAAACTTGCAATGGTGATAAAATGGAATCAGACCAAATTTATTGGAACACAATATTCCTAATCGGGAAAATTATGAACTGTGTAATCTAGGAGTGTAACAAATGTTGTCAGACAGGACAACAAACAAAATAGGTCTTTTTCATGACTAAAATTTTCTTTCTGCACGACTAGATAAATTATCTCGATCCCGGGCGCATGGATTAAAGGATCCGCGAGCGGTAACATACTCGCAGTACAAACTCGTTGGAAGTATTAGGAGTGTGAATACGGATTGGGTTTGTTTTGAAACATCACAAGGGAGAATTGTTTTAAATTTTACCTTCATTAGTAAAGATTATCGTTCACATCGAGAGCGGGTAAACTCAAATTTAAATATCGTACTACGTATGAGTATATTTTATGTGCTGACGAATTACCATTGTGATTGTCAAAATAGTTTTCCCACCTGTACATGCTACTAATGATGTAAACGAGGTCAGGGTGCCGAAACTAAACATCAGGTCTTCAAGTATAAAACTGATTAGACATTGGATGAGAGGCAGTAAACCCGAATCTGTTAGTGAACATCCTGGGATATTTCCTCATTCCATTGATGTTCAAAATGCAATTTATTAATACTACAATGTTTGGCCCTCCAGAGATAGACAAGTCACATTCTCGACTTAAATCGAAATGATTTTGTTCGGTCAGTTAGCGAAAAATTGATGGTAATGAAAGCATCCACGTCAAGTGGCTCAGCCGGTTGGGTAGACTGCGGTGCTGAGCAGTTGCTTCGAGTCCCACCTAGAACAGTGACCTTTAGCATTCTGTTCGGCATTTATCACCGCTTTTCCCCAGTATGACCGGAAATGAGTGCCCTAAGCACCGAGTTGGCTACTTATCCCGAACTCCTCTCGAAAAGCTTTCGAATAACCTTTGCTAAAGAAGTCCTCTCACTGCTTTCTCGTAGTGGAATTGTTTTCACCGGAATGCGAGAATGAAGGCGAATGGCTAGCGCTGTTCACCTAGTTGACTGGTCCTCTAGACTGATTAATCTACAGGTTATGATTAAGCCCTGATTTCATACCAAACACTGATAGCTTGCAAAGCATACCAGTGTATGCACACTGACGTCTGTGGCAGATGGGTGAATTCGACACTCGGGATGTCTAGCTCCACCTGAAGGTTGTATGGACTGAGCAATCAGTTAGCGGTTCCCAGTGCTTGAGGAGACCCTCAAATCATCTTACTGTCTTATACGTCACGTCTTCGGTTAAAGGCACTTGGTAGGGTCTCCTAAATCAACCATGTACTTCTGATATGATAACCGGTTAGTATCACTTTCACTGACGGATTGTGGATCCCGATGGACTACCGATAAAGTGGAGGTGGGGAATGAAAAATCTGTCACGTGTTTGACAAATTCCTCACCACTTTTCCCTCTTCTTCTTCGCCCATTGTTCTCCTCTTTAACAGTGGTTCCTAAAACACATTAGCTTTGTGCGATACAATATAATGCGCTGTGACATACTGTACCATAGATATACATATATATATATTCGCTGAGGTGCATTTTACTGTCTACTCAATTCGGTTCACTTTGGACAACCACTAATTTTCCACCAACGTGCTCTGGTTGTGGTTGCTATCTCATAACATCATCTGCTCAAACAGAAAAAAAACGGAGAATAATGAAAGATCGACTGCAAAATAGTAAGTTGAAGGCAAAGCATTTACTGAGAGGCAACGCCAAAGAACTGTACGATCGACCAAGTCGAACATCGCTTTCAGACCAAGAAAGGCAGAAATCACGGGTCCACGGAATATGTGTCTGTGTTCTAAGATTTCTCGCCAAATGATTATTTGGGCAGTACAACCCCGATCAAGACCGAAACCGGCTTACTTCTCACAGTTATATTCATCGCGGATACTAGGTAATCGATGGAGGATAACGCCCAAGAACAATTTAGATGTCATGGTAACTAAACTAACTAGTCTGTGATGTTCACATGAGGATTTGTCACCTGTACTCTAACTTGGCACAACCGCCAAATCACCCCAGTCCTTAGCTATCTGTTCCCTTTTCCGAATTGGTCCCAGGAGTTTTGTTAACTTCTCTGTTAACACTTCGTCACCATCCTTGAAGAAGGATGGTGACAGTCCACCTGATCCAGTTGCCTTATATCTTTGGAGAAACTTATCTTCCTCGTTGCTTTTATCTCTGCCGGGGGGCTAGTATCCGCTTGCACTTGCTCACTTGCAGGCATTAGTGGAAGATGGGCTATGGCTGTTGGCCATCTAAACTGCTCCCTTAAGTGTTCTGCCAAACAAGTCGGTGACTATTATATATATATATATATTTATATATATATATACATATATATATATAATTGTTTATAACGAGTGCATTGGTCGCATATAACAATTGTTGTTCTGACAAACGTGATAATGGTATTGGGTCTGGCGCCAAATTGTCTACTTTTTCATTTCGCTAATCTTCGTGACTCTAGCTTCCTCAGTTTGTGGTCACTGGTTGTGTGCACACTAACGCACGCAAGCGAGCGCTCGCGCACACACGCACACACACCAGGCAATCGAGCAAAGTTCACCGGGAGATGGTGTCTTCTTTGTTGGGAAGGCGACTTGGCCATTAAGGAATCCTGTGCAAGCATATTCACAACAATGCTTCGTTTATTTTCGACCAAGATAAGAGACAATAAATAGACATTTATGGCATTAGTCAAGTTCATTCGATCATGGTCCGCACTCATACACACTTTTCTGTATGTGCAAACCATTTTGTGGCTCTCAGAACGCAATAAATCATTGGAATGTCTTTCTCAAAGTATCCAGGATGGCGCACTGAGTATGACTTCTACATTTCACTTGTTCTATTCTCTTAGGCGATTGATACCCCTTTGTCCAGGAATAATTGCAAAACGTGCCAATCTCCAAGCCGGTTAACCGCAGTCGTCTAGATCGTCTTCTCACTTTATGACCTATTATAATTCAATCTGGTGCTCGTATGATGGTACAATTGAGTAGATTTGTCCAGTCCCGATTTATTTCCTAATCTTTGTTTGTTTGGTTCGTGGAGTGTAAATTCCTATCCTTCACCGTTCCCTTCATAATATAAGAGGACAAAAACTCGTCCGCTTCATTCCTGGTGCATAACAGTTTGGGGGTGGAATGTCATCATTAGTCGCGGGTAAAAGCGACGGGGTAGGGGTAAGCAGAATGACATAGAATACACTTTATAAAAGTTACCTGTAGGACGATGAAACTGGGTAAAATTAGCATCAATCTACCAAGGTCCGTTGACTTCCGTAAGTCATTCTGTTTGTTAAACCTTTATTTTTAGCCAAATGATGATGACATTATACTCCCGTAGATTGAATAGAACCGGGTTCGTTTTTTAAAATACATTTCCGATTTTTCATCTGAGTAAAGTTTATTCTCGAGAATCGAGAAAATGCCCTACTATGGTCGAATCCCTACGGTAGATGGTTTGGGAATTCTAACCCTAAGTGTTTCGGACTCTTACGAAATACCTGGACCTATTCAGTTTGTCAATCGAAACACCAAATGTTAGCTCAAATTTTATTGCCCTTAAAAACATGGCTCACAGCTCTCCGCAATCTCGCAAGACTCGTCTGTATTACACATGCTCACGTGAGCGGATTTCAGCCAGTGAAGTCTAGTAACGAGTCAGAAAATTTGCTGAAGTATGATTAATTCCGGTTAAGAGTGGAGCCCGGTTCATGGATAGAATTCTTTGAGATTTTCGGGCCTGATTTTCACTGCGGTCTTACCAGCAGCGTTTGATCTTTTTGGTCGTGTTTATATTTCTTATTCGTTGTAGACATAAATCAAGCACGTTACTTAGTGGTGTTATTCAAAACAAGTCGGTGATGGGTTCATTGGTTAATTCATTTCTACTAGAAAGCTCTTTTATGTGGGGGACCCAATGTAAGGCCAAGTGGCCTTGTTTAATCTCCCAGTCATTAGTGTCCACAAATTCGTTTAAAGTTTTAAAATAGAGAATGATAGGCAAACGTGAATCTACTGGATTCATTTCTACGGCTGCAGTTCGTTTGACACCGCTTATATTTATCAAGTCTGTTCCTGTCTTATTCGCTGGTATCCACTTATTTTGTGGTCGTTCTCCAACTCATGATCTAGGCGTAGATCAGGCATTATGCACATTTGATCTTCTCTTTCAAATGAGAACAGTCAATTCACAGTGTTAGTCACGAGTTTCGAACCAAGCACTGTTTTGTAGCTCAGAAAAAAGCAAGAGGACGAAGCCTGGCCTGTTTCGTTCCATATATAATCAATCGATCCTGTCGCCCGTTCTCTTCAACTCCAGTGAGAAGAGCCACGTCGAACAGACACACGTATTGCTCTTTAAATCAAAAACGAATCGTTTACATTGTCCTCCTATGATTAGCATTCCTCGACCTCTCAGGTTATCGACTAGTGTGATCAGTGTGATGTCCTCGCAGCTGCGTTGATCTTAGACCAGAGTAATGGATATAATGAGTCAATATTCACTATCATCATTACACATACGCGGGTAATCGAAGCCAGTTAGCCATAGGCTTAAGTCGTCAACGCGTACGTTGTGATTATGTTTGATGCGTGCAGAATCCGTTTTGTAGAATTAAATACTAATATAACTGTCGTTTTAGTAAAAAA
>LUCM01003558.1:176803-239036 GCA_008360955.1 Fasciolopsis buskii | reverse complement strand
ATGAAACTACGACACCTTTGAAACCCGGGTGAAGCAACTACTCAAGCACAGTTTCAAAGCAACTCTGCTGTGTATTTTTTGTTTTTTAAGGCTGTGTTGTGCAGTCAGGTTTTTTGAAAGTGTGAAGTTTATACTGGGGCAATAAAACGTTTCACTAACCCTGGTACAATACTAAAAACCGTAAAAATATGCCCAGTGAATATACTGTACGCCAGGGAGCCGATCATACTGAAGGATGAATCATTTCATAAACAAATAAGCCGACTCATCTATGAAAGTGACTAGGCCGAATTGTTTTTCAGCGTCCTCTTTTTCACTATTCGAAAAAATTATAAACCAATGATTTTTCACGCTTCAAATGAACTCTGCTCTCTCTCTCTCTCTCTCTCTGAATGAGTTCGACAAGTCAATGATTAATTCTGATTCCATTGTGGACCCCACACTTTGAACTGAATCTCTGCGGTCCCTGTTCCACCCCCACCCCGCGTCCCCGCACTGCACAATTTTCAAGGGACTGGTACCTTGTCACCCTGTCCCCGTCCCACCAGAATGGTCTTCATGCACTGGTAATTTATGACCTGGTGTTTCGATAATCCGGTGGCAAATGTATATGCCTGCGTGCGCGTGCCACAGTGTTCACATTCGAGCCATGTTGTCTGTTCTCGGCTGCTTGTTCCTCCCCCTCTCTCTCTCTCGGACGTGTGCGTTGAACAGTCTCTCCTATCGCCCCTCCACTCTCGTCCCGTTGGATATACGACTGTGATATCGAACTCAATTCGACCCAACACATACACATTCTCGTACAGTTGTTCGTACGGGGTGGTGGTGGTGGTGATGAGGCTGGCTCACAGTCAAATGATGAAGTTGTTTGAACTGTGAACGAGAGATAGATATAATTCACTCGGATTGTGCGATCGAAGATACCGGTGACTGTTGTCCGAGTACTGATCAGATTTCAATAATGCTCTTCTCTTCGGTCTTTGTGTGAGCTCTACTGCGGTACAGCTTTGTGCTAGTCAACCTGCCGAAATTGATTCCGTTTAGTAAACTCGATGACTTCCAATTATCCATTCATTTGTTTCAAGATAGAGAAAAAGCTGTGCGAAGTCATACGGACAATGTGTTTTCAACGAATATACACAGTGTTTTTCGGCGAAAAAAGTCGTTCTATTGAACTATAGTTCAATAAAACGATCATTAGTCAGTCAGTTTAAGCAGTAAGTTGATTAATTTATTCACTGAATGATTGCACAACTGCTGTCGGTGGTCAGTTGACTGCTAAAAGCAGTGAAAAGGCTGTATCGTTTTTCACAAATTGAGCGCCTCAGCTGGACCTCGAGCCCGAGATGATTGGATTGCTGTAATAGAGACTGCTCAGCGGGATGCCGACACCATGCCGTTCACGAGGTCCACAGAGATCCAGCATCGTGAAAACTGAGGCGTCCACCGTTCGTCAAAAGCCAACTTCCCCAGTCATCATTTGGACGGTATCTTTTACTGCAACCAAAATACATTTTTTTGAATAGACTGCTCGTTGTTTCCAAACGGATACTCATGCTTATGAGACTGCGGCATCTTTGAATGTTGAAAAGCGTTTTTTTTCGTTACAATGGTTATGTGCGTGAAACCCGTCCACGGCTAAACCGTGATTGATCAAGACTTCTTGGCAAGCTTGGCGATCAGTCATGCCCATCAGAACTACCAGTTCACTTTCACCAGATGGCATTCTAGACGCGCAGTGAACCTCCAATGAACCGATGTCATTGCTCTTAGCCTATCACTATTATTTATTCCAAGAACCTTTTTTAGTACGCCGTTGACAATCATCTACGACCAAAGAAAGTACTAATTCATCTCCCCAAATTGGTAGGTTTTAATTTTCCCTTCCCAAACGCTTCTCGATTTCTTATTTTCAAGCGAAACTTTTGATGATATTCAGTCAGCGCCTCAACATGGTGCAGCACTGAAGATAGCTGAATAGCATGATTTGTTGCTGATCACCGTTGCTGAATAGACCCAGTCAGATTTAGGAGCTCCAAATAACCACCTGTGTATGGTCTTTTTCTCTCTCGGCGTCGCGGATAATCGCTTGGATCTCAGATCCATGAGATCTATAAAAAAAAGTATCTCGGTATCCGCTCATGCGGTGTCTACTCTCACGAACGTGTTGGTCACTTATATTACAACCAATGCACATCCGTGCGACATCTTTGTGGACTTGTAAACAGTTGTTTACAACTTGCCCGAGCGCGCATTGTACAGTTGTAGACTATAAAAAGTTAGTTTGGTTAGATTGAAGTATTCCGAAGTGACTGTGTAGATCAAGTTGCATTGGATTGACAGGGAATCATTCAGGTTGCTGTTCTGTTTGGTGTTTGACTCTACACCTCCGGTTTGGGCCAAGCGTATAAGGTCGCGAGTTCGAATCCTCTCTCTGTCGGCCGCAGCCTCCTTCCTGAAACATGATGTACATTGCTATTTCATCAATAATGCAAGTAAAAAGTTAAAAAATAAGTTTGTTTCGACCGGCTTCAGAAATTTTAACGCATACAGCGTATACAAACTTTTCATTCAACAATTCGCTACATATTCACGGAATGCTGGAACTATGCTACCCAAGTCTCACAGCCTTCTCGAAATACGACAACACCGTGGCAAGGAAGAACTAAGAATTGTCTACTTGCAGATTGTTCTTGATGTCAGACCACGATTATAGTTTTACAACGACAAAAAAAACGAATCACCATGATTATTCAGAGTTGGGAAAACGGGTTCTAAATTTGTCTAGAATTGTGTCCGGGATGAGTTAGAAAACAGGTTCAGGCGGTCCGTCTATAACATAGCGGAAGTGCAAAAAAATACACAGGCGATGAACTATCCGAAGCAGGATTGTTTCGACCACTGGGTTGGGTTCACGAGACCCTTCCCCCCCCCAACACACACACGCACACACACAAATACTCGATGATTGAAGACATTAGGTGCTATGGCTGACTAAACGCCAATGGTGAATTTGTATTCGAAATCTTGCCTCATCTGCATGATTCATTTACTTAGTCCCTAAAATTCTCCTTATTTGCTATTCCTCTTTCCTGTGGTCCCGTCACGTGACAACACAAACAACACCACATCGGTACACGGTCAGGAATTGTCAAACTAGAAGTGGCAATCTAGGCGGTTGACAAAAGAAATCAGATTAAAGGTGATCAAATGAGTTTAACATCTATGAACTTTGCTTTCCTTTTTGACGTATTCAGTTTCGTTAACCCGTTAGCAATTCAATAGGGTTGAGTTTCCCCACCAGCGACCGTCGATCATGTTTGTCGAATACGTTGCAACACCGAATTTTCCTCGGCTCTCGAATGCAATCCAGAAGGTCCGATTCCTCGTTTAGCAATGTCCAATGACATTTTAGAAGGCTAATGGATGTGCTTGTCTTTCCCAGCTCACACCCCCTCCCTCTCCGGCTTCCCTACGCGCGCGCGTACACACACACACACAAACGCACGCAAGCTCTTCATCCATATGCAATTATATGAGGGAAAATTATTTCCTATTAGAGCGTAGCCGAAAAGACCGTGCTCTGCAAGCGGGCAATGGAGGAAGAATCTTCAGAGTAAGAGGGGCACTTCTTGTCATGTGAAATGTCATTGGTTGATTTATCTTCCACGTTTACAGACCTCCTTCTGTGAAGCAGTCCTTAGGTGTCTCAGATCATGATAGGGTATGTGTATTGGCAATGGAGCGAGGATTGTTTCAAGCTATTGAGTCATCTTGTAAACTAGAGTCCCGGTAATATACCGGGTATTGAATTGAAAACAGCCGGCAGATTATCTCGCAAACTGGGTGGAGAGAGGAGTTCGTCTGGACTGGTCGACTTTCCCCGCTTCAGTAGTCGGCTTTTCCGCTCTACTTCCAAATCCGTTGGGGAATCAAGTGATATCTCTTAAGAATTAACAGTTGCTGACATTGGAGAGACTACCTTAGCGTCCAGCTAGCTGCACTGCTTCCTGATTTATTCGATTCAACGGTCGACCTTTCGATCGAAGGGGAAACTTGCTGTCAAGTGCATCGCCCTTTAATGTTCCACGGAGTTCCTAACTCATTCCCATAGTTTATGTTCGTAACTGGTGTGAACATCTGGATCAGATAGGTATTGTGCGCCCTACTGTTTGCATCGACGACCATTAATTTGAATCGAAAATCGTTGTAAAACCAATGCACAGTCCAACTCTATCTACATGGACGGTAGGATCTGCAGTGTTTGACAGGATAACGTTATTGGTAGCCTACTTTGATACGATCGACTTGTCTTGGGTTACCTGTGGAGTTAGGACGCCATGTTGCTATGCGACGCGAACTGAGTCAGAAATTCGTGCTAGACAAGAATCAACAGTTGCCTGCATTGTGTACACGGATCGGGTATATCACCGTGCCCACTTAAGGAAGTTTTCGACGCATCATTTTACAACTGGTACATTGAAACCATCAGCTACTACTAAAATGTCCGAATTCTTGGCTCCTATGAACCAGCGTGAGGAGTCCGTCGTGAAACTTGTCATTCTGCGTGTCACTGTCGCGTATGTTGAAGCTCGTGCCGACGATGCAAACAGCTGACCGAAATTTAGCCCAAACGGGTCGTTTCGGTCTTGTAAGTCAAAAAGACTCCCATATCACGTTGACATGCAGCTCGTGGTACTATTTATCCTGAAATGGAAAATTAGTGCATCGATGATGGGGTATCTGAAGTGATCAGTTGAATCATGCTTCTCGAGTTGTGAGTTTGCATTTCACTAACGCAGCATACATCAATGGGCAGTGGGCCCATGTTGAATGACCTAGATGGGAGGACACACTTTAAAGAGGTCTAGATTCAGAAGCTGATGAGACTTGAGAAACCGTGAATTGTGAGACTATTTGCCGATAACCCGTCACCACTAACGGGCTTTTTATCAGTGGATTTATTGTGATTTGACCAATGGGGCAAACAGAAGACGGTTGAGGACGGAAGACACAGGTTGAATAAGAGAGGGCATTCTGGGCAGTTACACACTTAGCACTACTCGCTTCGTTCGATGTAGTTGGAAGCACGGTTCTGATTCCCCAGCGCGACGATTGATGTATTATGCAATTCTCTGTAAATGTGCGACTCATGAGATAGTGGACACATAATGCTGGAGAGTCCACTCGCTAAACCAGAGAACCTTAGGGTTTTCAACCAAAGCCGTTGGTTCTAACAAGAACCTGTCTGCAAGGCAACGAAGAGTGACTGAGTGAGAGATTATCTGTTTGCATTAATTATTCTTTCGTCGATTTTGCCACAGTGAATTATCAGCTCAGATCAATTCCTAACCCGGTGGCGAGGCAGGAGACTACTTTGTTAGGTCTCTGCCCATCGAGTTGCCGGGCCTGATTGATTCGTTGGTTTAGGTTAAGCCATCCGGTAAAGGCCACGGGTCATGGAGACAAGCTAGCCGTCATCCCACGTTAAAAGGCGGTCCCTTTGTAAGAGGTTGATCATTACGATGGAGGTGTAGTTGATCGGAGTAGATATTCTACGTCAGAACAATCATGTACCCGTTAAATCGTCTTGAAAGAATGGAAGCCACCTAAACGTGAATAATTTGTGGCATGTCTGAAACACATCGACAACTGTCGGATCAAGTAAATGGGTCCACGCTGAATCACTCGGATGTTAATCCATATCCGATACATCTAACCTCAGTTTCAAGCACACAATTTTTCTGTTTAAGCGTACTCTCAAGAATGTGAACCACACGGTCGTGTGATTTGTGGTTCCTAGACTTAAAAATTCAACCTATATTTGCAACAATCGTTCTGTTGTCTTTTGTTCAAATCAGTTTTTAAAGTGCTCTGCTAAGACCTGGCTGGCCATGACAGGCATTTATTAGCACTTGAAGGTGTTACATTTTGAATGGTTTGAAGTAACTTTGAAACAAGAAATTCGTGGAGAATATTGTATCCAAGAGTGCCCAAAGGTGGTCAGGTAGATCAGGCGTCTGTCACCTTAAAATGTCCCGAATTTTGAATCCCAAATTCTCCTAACGCTTCGGTGGTAGAAATAAATTTGCCATCATCCAAGTTGTTTCCATATCTCCTTTGGAATTTTATTTGATTCCATGGCACTAAGTTTCAGGATCCCTGTTGCTGCCCAGGTCCCTCCGTGAAGTAGACCATATCGACTACGAAACGTTCCTTTCCCACTACCCTTATGCATCACATGTCACAAAAGGAGACAAAATAACAGATAACGTTGGCTCCTTAATTATGAAAAAACCCACCTCTTTCGACCCGAGCCACAGAATATTGCCCGGAACCGAATTGACCAATCTTCGAGAGCAGCTGTGGCGTGAGTTTCGCCCTCCCTCTTCTCCAGACTTCAGTTCTCTCGTAGTGTGTAAAATGGTATCCACTACTCTAAATGGACTGATGTGCGTACTAACCACACATCGCATTCAGTCGGTATCCATTCCAGAGTACATAACTGTCCGAGGGATTCAAATCGGGTGTGAGACGGAACCTCAAAGGAGCTGGAGGCTGCTGTACACGTAGAATTAAAGTGGGAACTATGTTAATAGTGGAATATCATACGGTTTAGGAAATTATTCACCGTGCGATTTTATCTCTCAACGGACCAGTGAGAAGTCATGGAAGTATTGTAAAGCTGTTTCATCCTTGTTAGCAATCATCAGCGGTGCATATTATGCCCACGGAAATGAGACGCGAACTCGGCATGAGCGATCATGAGCCGAATGCCTTAGGCATCGCACCGACCAAGGAAGCTCTCAATGGTTTGTTGAACTTCATTACATGATATACTATCCATTTACTCGACCACAGATCACTGACGCATAGAGCGGTATCACTGCCCAGTTCAAGAATGCAAAATCATGGAGGGACCGTGAAGCTATTCGGGGCTAATTACGAATGGTCAGCACGCTTGCTGCTAAAGCAGCCATACAATCATCCCGTGGTTTCCTAATGACAAAGCATACATTCTATTGAATCCGGATACCTTTAGCCGGGCGAAAAGGAAGAAGTGTGCTTTCTACCAGCACCGTCGACAGTGTCGACTTCAACTAGAACTTGTATCCGTAAGACTTGACAGTTGATGCGATCAACAATTTCGTGGATGGCATTTCACGTTAATTAGTTGGAGATAAACCGGTTGTGTGCATAACTGGATGAATATTGTCGTTGGTAATTTGGTTCATTACCACGTGCTTCACAATGGAGAAGTCATGCAATTTCTTACCGACCTCGCCGTTCTTTCCTCTTTTGGCGGTATCACTGTATACCGTTACCAAGCTTGTCCGTGTATCCTGCGTGCATGTGTATGTGTCTTGCTGTTTTGTATGCTATTTGAATATGAAAGCCAATCGTGAATGATATAATGTTAATAACACAATCAAATTTGATTGTAAAACTTGCCTTGAGAAAGGCTACCCACGGTAGTCGAAACGTTGGCGCATTACATCTACCAACAACACTGTGTTATTAACATTATATCATTCACAATAAAAACCAACACATGGCGCATCGATTTTTTGATACACTCCTTACATCATGAAAGCCAATCGTTCAGTTGGTTTGCTAAGCAATCCTGGATTGTTGTCAGATGCCGGTCAAATGGGTTGAGCATCTCCCCCCTCGACTATCGTAGGTTCGAATCCCACATTCACCAATCACACTGGTGATAGACGGTATATCAGTGCTGCTTAGCTCGTCCAAACCCTTGTCTAATTGTTATTATGCTATCACAGATTGTGGCTCATGGTTACCGGCTCTTCCATTAGTAGAGTGGATTCTGCAGGCTATTTGACTTTCCCCTTCCTTTCTATTTCTTGAAACTTGCGATAAACAAATCGACCAGTTGGTTAGATCATCTATCAGGTTAACGGTAGCGCGGAATTGTGCAGTATTTAAGCCGACAGCAAATCTTCTGTGACCTGCATCATCTCCGATACTAACCTCACGTAATACTCACAGGGATTGTAGATGTGAGATGATTTTTAAGCTGAATAAGACTCCCAAGTTTTGCTTGCATTGACCTACTTTCGATGCTTTCTTTTGTTCTTATGCATGACGAGTGTATGGTTTGTCGCCAGATTAGTGAAGATTGGATGTATGAATTTCTACCCGCAGCCAGTCACATTTTACATCGCACTGCGTTCACGCATGCACATTCGCTTTGGGTACGAGGGAAGGGGTTGCGTTGAAAATCAACTGCCCTGTACATTGGAAGTGTATATATCATTACTATTATTACTGTTTGGACCAAGTCCGTGCACATATCGTGTGTTATCAAGATCATATCTGAAGAGAAAAATAATTCGAGGATAATATTCGAAAATGAGAGATATATTGGATGCATGACGAATGTTCAGGCCCTTCTCCGCTCTTGCTTTCCATTATCGATTGTCCGCCCTAACGCAGTTCGTTTGTGGATACAGTACATCTCGAATTCCCAAAATCAAAATAGGGGATTATTCTAAAGAACCCCACCCTGAACCTCTGGTCATATGATCTGGGATGAAAGGAAACAGTGCGAAACTTGACAGGTGATAAGTATTTGATCCTGTACACCCTTTGATCATTTCTAATCGGAACGCAACACTCCTCAGGCATCACGTTGAGTCTACGACCGAAACGTGTAGATCGTACCGTTCTGATAAAATAATTTATCACGAAGAGAACCTCAGGTTGGGAACGATTTTAGAACGAATGAATCGATGACTTATTGAAGTGAGCGAAATTCCCAATGGAAAATCTAAAACGCACAAAATTATCAGGAAATCAATGCTTGAGGTTGTCAGTATTGAAAAAAGACATGGTCACTTCAGTATGTTCTTCTCAGTCTGAATCGTAAAACAGTCTATCTTGGTAACAAAATAATAATCATTATCCTAGAAGACTAACCACTCTTCCACCTTCCGTCCCAATTCATTCCTGGTATGCAGTCCACTTAATTCTGATTGGATCAGGGACGTTCGTATTATTCTTATGCATGCAAACATACGGCAGATACAATCTGACTCGTACTGATTCGGTCGGTGCTGATAATTTCTGTTTGTCATTAGGGGCAATAAGGTTAGGAATAAAATGCTGCATTTCCCGTTTGTTTCGGTACCATGCAGGTTCACGTGAATCCTAACCATCAGATCAGATTATCCGATTGTTGTTCCGAGTAGAAACTGAACCATATCTCAAGGTCATCGTATGTTGATCTCCTACCTACCCAAACCACCCCCACTTTCCTATTCCAGTCGGATGCCTAGACGGGACTCCCCTATCGAAACACTCCGTCGAATCCGTCAGTTTATTTCCCACTTTGCAAACAATCATAAAATTTTATTAACTGACTATTACAATTTGAAAGCCACACTTACATGCAAATGTCGCCGATGTTATCATATTTTGTGCGATTTTATGTCATTTTCATAAGATTCTCCAAGACTTTCCCGTAAGCACATCTCTAAGTACTTAACAAAATGCACCTTGGACAGCCCACTATCGTCCCAGAGAAAGAATGCAGTCGTGTTTCCGTGTGACAGCCAAGAATAGATCAACCATCCTCTTCGATGTTACATTCCTCCTCAATAGGATCGTAAACTGATCAGTATTTGGATGTGAACGTGCAAAACGAGATCAACAGATATAAATTGTTCTGAGTTACGTTTGATAAAAAAACACCAATTCTCTGGAGCAAAATAACAACATATCAAATATCCCACGTAATGAAGATAAACAGAAAACCCGCCATTAGGAAAAGAAAAATACGAAAAAGCAACGCTTGTCCGTTTTACAAGATTGTTAAAGATTCATGTGCATCGATGCATATCTGTCGAACGGGTAAATGAGGCTGGACTCGAATCTGGTCCGTAATGATCATGTATAAACGGAGTGTCTAAACGCTAGGCAATCCGATGTGGCTATCTTATCTCTTGTTTTTAAATTCATAATCAACAGACCTGGCGATGTGTTTGTCTGTACAGACCTGCTCGCCCGTGTCCGCTCAGACCCAGTTGGTCCAAGTGCCCATTCATCTCTCTGACCTGGTTCACATTTTGTGATGTGTGTGAAATCAGCAGACCACGTGACAGGGTGATCCATTGTTACGTTAGGTCAACATTTCTACCTGGATCGGTTAACCAGACAGAATGGTACCGAGTTGTCAATGTACGGATAACCGAACATGTTTTCCTACCGGTGTCGTGAAAACACTTTTAGTTGATCTAACCTGACAACAAGATAGTAAATGCATTATTTTCATCAGATATTCGAACGTTGTCCATGCTATGATAGTTCAACTGGTTAGAAAATTTGCACTTTAGTACATCATTCAGATTTGTCTTGCCTAACGAGAAAGAATAAGGATCAAAGTGACATTTGGATAGTGTCATTTCGGTCTGCGATATGACGTGTGGAGTCGAGGGCAAAATATGGCCTCTGGTGAGATATTTCTAGACCTCAACACTCTACCGGATTAATGGACTCAATTATGTCGATTCGAATCTCATTAGATTTGTCGACATCATTCTTGATTCTTGAATCGGTTTGATAAATACACGTCGACGATTTAGCTGGACGTTGATATAAGTTCCAAAAAACGACTCAAATAATTGGCTTTATCCACCCAGGGACTTCTTTGTAATGCTTTTTGTTCGTAGGCTGACCACAGGCGGGGAATTCTTGAATTCACCATTAAACCCAAACACTTGATACCCCTTCGGGGACATGGCATGAATAGTGAGACAAACATGTTACGCTATTGTGAGCATTGGAGTCATTAATTTTTATCAGTTAATACCATTTCGAGGGCCAAATGTTAACCTAGTTTTCGCTGGCTCAATGGTAGTCTGTTCTGAACAATCGTTTCGAGATCGTCTGAACTTTGCTATAACTTTTACATTACATTCTGAATCCACTATACAAGGAGTGCTCCGAAAGTCGATTTCATTTTTGCTCGATGAATTGCTCTGACTAGTCTTAGTTGTACTCGCCAAGGATTGGAAATGTGACACTTGACCACTCCTTAAAAATGCAAATATTGAAAGAGTTAGAACATACATGGTATCCACTTGTATGGGATCGATTTCTTATCTAGAGAATCCACGAAATTTCTCATTGGTCACAGTTCTCTACAACAGGTTCGGTAAATAAGACTTGTTCGGAAGAAACACTGGGATGAATATAAAGTTGAATCGCGTCTTCTTTATTATCATACCGGAAACTGCAAGTCATTTCCCTTTTCGATCTTTACAGTCCAACTAAAAATCTGTCACGTAACAACATGCGCAACAACCGGTGTCTGTTATTTCTTCCTATGTGACTAAATTTTGCGGAATATTTGTTCCCGTAATTCGGAATCTCTTTTCCCGTCCTCCCTGGTTTGGCTGATCTCACTGAATTGACACAACTGATCCGGTTGACTGAGATGTGGGGTATAGAATAAACATTCACTCAGTATTATTGCATTGATATTCGTTCTGTGATAACATATTTTCTGGATGTGAACTGACATTTTTATCTGACCATTATAGTCTGTTGCCTACCGCAAACTGACCGGCTGGTGGTACATATTTCAACACGACTATGTAATTCATATTTATTCTCTTTTACTGCATCGGTTGATCGAATTGTTCGCCCCGCCTCCCCTCCCAGGGGGAGGATTCAAACCGATCATTTGATGCGATAGGACAATATTGAAATGATGGTGCCGACAACAATTTCATTTGTGAAGACCATGTGTGATGGATTGCTTGCTTCTACAGACAGGGCAACTTCGGCACACGTTTGGAACGTCTTATCGAAATCACGTATACCTGACAGTCAATCGACTAGGCTAGAAATGAAGTTTGTTTAGGTACCTGCGATCACCCCGTTGTCATAACATGGTTGCATGGTGAACGAGAAGTGAACGAATGATGACAGATTGTTAAGTCCAAATAAGATTAAGGCTACTGAGAAGGTTCACCAGCGAAGTGTTTAATTGCACTAATGACCAAGGACTCTCTCTGATTGAAATGAGAACGATTGAATAAACGAGTGTGTACGCATGCATTTACGTTGGATTTCGTACACAAGGTAAAAGCAAGCGCGGACGAGTTCTTGAGGCAGGAGCTGACTTTGACGGGATCCAGAATCAACAGCCCAACTCGTAAGCTGTCCTGTCACTTACGAAATGAGTGGGGGGAAATGAAAATGGAAAATAGGACAGTTGACATAAAGTAAAGATAATTCAATTATGCCCAAACTTTCTTCAGTCGTTCGTTACTTTAACTGTCGTATGCAGTTACGGGGTGTTGAACCTCTACACAAACTAGCGACTTATGATTGTTAATGTTTTTTCAGCTGAAATTTTTGTTTTATAGTGAGACTAGGACGACGAGAAAATCTACACCTACGGAACACCGAGATGTCTGCACGGACCCCATGCCTCATGAGTCCAGATAGAAATTTCCGGTAGAAGTTAGTTTGTCGTCACGTGAAGATATTCGCAATTACATCTTTTCAAATAAATTGAATTTTACACTAGAATCTTATTTGAATCGTTAGCAGCATGAACGCATGAT
Source organism: Fasciolopsis buskii (assembly GCA_008360955.1). Classification (NCBI taxonomy): domain Eukaryota; kingdom Metazoa; phylum Platyhelminthes; class Trematoda; order Plagiorchiida; family Fasciolidae; genus Fasciolopsis; species Fasciolopsis buskii. The sequence goes on along the minus strand of LUCM01003558.1, from coordinate 226,440 downwards.
AAGTCTATTTAAAAATCACACGGTGATTCGTCGGACGATTTTCGTCGATCAAGGAAGGCTAATCTTCAAAAAGGGGACACAAGGCCCGAAATTATGGGTTTTTCTTCTCAGTAGTATGTCTTGCATATGGATGGATGAAGAAAATTTTCCCGGAAGCATACGCATACCTGAAGAGCGTCAATAACCGCGAAACTGGTCGCGTGCTGCCAGGGGAATTTTGTTCATCCATCCAAATGCGAAATATACTACTAAGAAGAAAAATCAAACTTCTTAGACTACCAATCAACATGTGGAAATATTAGAAGAATGCTCATTCTGGGAAATTCTCGGGATTAGTTGTAGTGTAACCATGTTCGGTTTCGAGTATATCGAAAAATGGTATGTTGTGTAAAATGTTCTGTAAATAGAATAAGGTCATTTCGGATAAGTTGTTATCGAAAAATTTTTCTAAGCTTTGGCGTTCACCTAGTAGCATCGAGCTGATCGTGGCGGTCACAATTTGTGCTGATTTACCAACTCCATTTCTTATTGGTCCACGTTCTTGGGTGACACAGTTCCCACGTGATGTGCCCGCTTGCGCGTTCAAAAATACGCGCTGTTTTCAACGCAGGCCGGGTCTATTAGAATACAGCTCTAGGACCATTGAATGTTAGCCAGCGGCCACTTAACGGTAGTCGGGACTTACTAAACGATGAAAAAGCCTGCAGCCGACATTTTATTTAATGTAACAAACCTTTTAAAAATTGGTTTAAAAGTTTAGCACATAAGAAACGGTAATAAAAACAAACGCATTTTTTCTTCCCAATCCGTGGCAGAGTCTGATGACACCATAGCAACAGCCTTCGTCTTGCAGGGCAAATTATTGTCAAATTTGCAGTACATATTTGATAGAGTGTGATCCGTATTGCTTTAATTTTCAATAACATGATGATATCTCTTAGAAATTGTAATTTCGGATGTGAATCAGATTACCCGGCAACATGATCAAAGAACAGAGCAAATGAGATTTAGCGAGTTTGATAAAACATAAAAAGAACGAAGTTTTTCTAATGGACATGACAAAACCTCGGCTTTTGTTTCGGTTTGATCATCGAATTCAATTACCCGTCTTCATTCGGGACAATTTCTTCCGCATGATTAACACAACTAATAAGAAATTCAATTTCGATTTCGTTCGAATTATTTGCTGGTTATCCGTTCCCTTGATTTCTCGTGAGTCCGCAAGCAAATTGGCTTTCATCGTTGACAATACAATACTTGTGCACATGCTAATCCTACTATATCGAACACACAACACGTGAATCACAAAACAGACTGGAACGCATTTCCGACCATTGTTGTGATAAAAAAAACGATGTTTGTGAAAGTCCTTGAAAAAAATATTTGGTTGATGGGACTTTGGGTGTGTGTGTGTGTGCGTGTGTGTGTGTGTGGCTGAATTGAGATTGATTGGTCATGTGAACGGATACGACTGAAACACTTATTTCTGTCATGGACAAGATCGTCAGATGTCATGCGGTTTGCTTCTTCGTAGATTGTCACATTTCTGCCTGTCTCATATACTATCTTGCACGCACACACACACACAAACACACCCTCTTTGTATCGCTCGTTCTGTTCGGTGCAACGAAGAGGTCCAGCAGTTGACGCTTGTTTACGCCACTTGTCAAAAAGCCGGTCGTTTATCTGATAAGTAAATCGAACTACTAGGTAAATGTATTTTGGTATGTTCTTTCATAATCCGGACACCTATATTTGGTTGTTTACAATGTTTTGGGCCAGACACGAAGATGCCAGGAAAAATACTTTCATCTTTATCTTTTCAACTAACTAATCACCATGCAGTTCGCGCGAGTTTGCAATTTCTGATGACAGTTTGGTTCTGATCATTTTGATTTTCCTAGGTTTGGCCATCCGTTTCCATACGAATTCGGCACGTGATCACGACTGTGAACTTATCAGTGGAAACCAGAAAGGAGCACTACTCCATAACTGTTTTTTCCAACTTGTTAGAAATTTTTGGCTTTCTGAGGAGGACTCACATTCATTGAGCCACAAACGAGACGGGATTCGATCCCGCGTGAGGTGAACTATTAGGATTCGAAAGTTTTGGACAGTTTATTTTTGAACGTCAACACTTCGATAAAATGACTTTAGACTTCTGGATTTGAATGGGCACAGCTTGTTATTTCAATCGTGTTTACCTTTTCTGTGCTGACAGTCTGAGTGAACTGAAGACTTGATGCTATCGCAATCTGGCTCGTTTTTTTCCTCCAATAGGACAGTTTGCACAAGCCTAGTGTGTCTCTCAAGCTTCCATTCAGTGCATGAACTCATTCACGCTCACCCAGATTCTTTCGTTGGGGCTATAAGAATAAGGTTTATCGTCAGCACGTGACCACCGTTGGTTCTTACGTCTTTTGACTTATTTGATCGTGCAAAAATAAGAACGTATTCTTGATGTGAATTCCAACGGACCCATTATCAGTGATCAGTAGTACTCTGTCCGTCCAGATAAAGTCAAGAATTAACAATATTATTTCCTAACGGGCTAGATGTGCACACTTTTAAAATGCATGTGTGATTACTGCATAATGTCGGAATTTCTGACCAAGGGGAAACCTGGCGTATTTTCTGGCCGTTACCTTTGATGACGGACGAATAATGTCTTATTTGCAATCAGTTCATTAGGACAGTCATCCTGCCGAATAAAACATGGAGTTCCACTCGGTAGTATTCATCCGTGCTATCAGTTGTCAGTCAATTGGCTCCACTAACGGCAGCCAAATATATGCGATAACAAAGAGACGTAACACAGCCCGAATCCCATGTGCCGGAATTCATAATGAAAATTTCGCATCTTATTCATTTCTGTATACTGCGTTCACAATTGATTTCCGAATATCCTTCGTTCTGCCACACATCGTTCACTTTGTATCATGACTGACCGCGGTCAATTGGTCAACTTCATGACACTTCAACCTGATGGTCGCCGGTTCGAATCCCCTCATCCCCGGTCAACTCTGCCAGTTGGGAAACATCTGTTGGTCACACTCGGTTCATGAACAGTTATTGAACAATCTCGAATTCTACGAGGTTAAGTACTACTTTAAAAAACAAACAAATGGCAGGTTAACAAACTGAATTTGGCTGGAGAATAAGATGAGAATGGTATTTTCGTCCCTGGAACTAATTGTGTAAACATTTCATCCGTAACATTTATGTTGGAACAGAAGCGATATGTGATACGATTGGGTCACACGTTTGTAATATCCTAGTGCGGTAACAATAAAAACCGTTGGTTAATTATGCGGGTCGGTAGTTGGTAGTGATTCTAATCCAAAATAGCTATGGACAACCGGATTTGTCAATTCACTTGTTTTCTCTCACTTTTCAATCCGTCATCTTTTCCCTGGGGTTTTGGAGGCTTTTCCAAGTTTTCTCTTTCGATATTTTCTTTTTTCGAACTGAATTCAGTTACCAGCCCAACTTGTCTAATGTAGGGCCAATCGTTTTAATTTTTTCCGTTTAACAATCGATATTTTGGGGCAATAGGTAGACATTCCCCCCTTTGTCAAACACATGGGAACATGAAATTCACTTCGAAATTCATGCAGGATAATAAAATATTTCGCATTGTTTTGGGTTTACACGTATTTTTTCTGAAAACCTAGTTTGAATTTGGAAGGTGTAATAATTAATCGCCGTATTGTTTTTTTGGTTTCAACATAATCTTTCCTGACTGGCGTTGAAAACCCCGGGTTTGGTAATTGCTATTTATTTTACACAAAAGAACAATCGTGTTTAGTTTTTTCGCTGTCAAATTTAGCGCAAAATTAGACTTAATTTTTCACATCCAAAGAAACTCACTACGTCTCCACGACCAATCCGCACGCCATCGGTCACCTGTCCAATCCGGTCACATCACTCAATGCCTTTAGTCGTCGGCTTTCTGTATTCATTGTCATCGACTAAACTGCCCATTTAATCCGATACGCCCACTTTTTGTTCACGTTCTCTGCCTTCACAATGGAACAGCGGTTTTCCCTATTCTATTCAAGTGCGGTGACGCCTAATGTAACCTGATAAAAGTGCAACACTTCATACGTTAATCTGATGTCGTATTTAATCTCGGGTCGTTAATGCCCCCGATTGTGGTATCAGACTTCACTGAACATTATGGTCAGTATATTCGGCTCTCGTGGGAATCCAATGGAATGTGTGGTCATGTGTGAACGGTTTTGTTTAAACTTCCAACTGTGACTTAGAGATTGAACTGTTCATAACAAAAGAAACAAGTCTAAATGTTTCAGACCTCTCGGAAGCATTCGAACTGTTTATCTTCATGTACAATTGTGATTAGACATCTAAGACGTCCCGGTTATTTGAGCACATTCTATGCTTTAGTGAGTTTGTTCAACCCAATTATTGTATCTTGTACTGTGCTATAAATTATGGGTTGAAACAATTCTACCAAGCAGTTGATCGAGTTCGAATGCGGCAAGCCCAAGTGTTCACTGCTAACCACCTATTTGTTCACACGAGTTTCGTCACAATGGGCTTCAACGTTGTGAAATTAGTACGCCATCTCTAAACCTCTTTTCGACTCGTACCAAATTGGTTTTCCTACAATTTATGCATCATTTGTTCACTAGCCTTGTCATTACGTTTCGCGAAGTTCTCCTGACTGCTGCGGTTGACGTTTGAATCCTGGAGTCTCATTACTAGTCGAGATCATATTATCGATACGTGGGCTTATTTGACCGTAATCTTTTGTGCTTGTAAATTTCGTTCTGCTCGTTTAACACTTCACTTCTGCTACTAGCGTAGACGGTTGCGCATGACATCTACCCTTGGTTTCCATAACGTTGGTTTGCCCGCTGAGTTTGGCGTTTGGCTCACCAGTGTTTCATCACTAACGTGAGTGGAAACCGACAACGTGAACTACGTTCATCAGTCAATTTCCAAAAACATTAATATTATATCTACCTTATTAGAAGCGTGTTTCTAATCCCCATCCCACCCCCTCTTTGTCGCAAAACGAACTTCTTGTTGTTGGGTAGCAACAGAGGATTTTTGTGGTAATTTCTCAACCACGACAGACGTGTAGTATGTTTGTTCGGACAGGAGGAATACTCTCCAAGAGTACGCTCTAGGGAGATGAGTACTGTATTTCATACCCTTTATCTATTTGAACAACGAAGGAATGCGTTGTAATGTTGATCACGGATCTGAAAGAATATTGTCATTCGCCTGGCAAAAGGATCTAGTAATTTCGATGGACACTTAGAACTTCGTGGAGAAATTCACGATCGATAGAGTGCTATCAACCTCAAATTTGTTCACGTGGCCCGATTATAAAGACTGTAATCATTGCCACCATACAAGATTTGCCACTGTTTGATATGCGGAGCAATCTTGTTCTTTCTTGGGCTACGCGTTGCTTTGAGATTTCGAATTGCTATCCAGAACGTGGGAAGTCTATTGTTGGCCGAATCGCTGATCGACTTCACCCAGACCAAGACTTGAACATTTGGTCGTTACGGTAAAACTATTGAATGACCGGGGTTGTTCAGACGATGATCATCGCACCAAATCAACCTGACGATCGCGGATTTGAATTCTCCCATCTCGGGTGAATTTTCCCACTTGGGAATCTCCTAATGGTCATAACCATCTTGGAAATAATCTACCTTTTTGGTTCACTGTAAAAGACAAAAAAGATATTTGATTGCAACAAAACATTTTGCCACAGACAACCCTCATGAACATCGGACAAAATGACGCGCTTGATTTTACCGAATATTGACGGTTGCAGTCAAACCATGGCTTTGATATTCATCTGTTTGTTCTGCGATTCTATATCTCCCGAAATTATATATGGTTAATGGAACAGGGCTATCAGTCGGTGGTTTACAATCCGGCCCAAATTCAGTCTGTCGTAACTGCGTGGTCTCAATGCGATCACTTAAGACGGATACGTGCTGGATCAGTGTTCACTCTGACAAGACAGTTTTAGGCAAATAACTTCGCTTAAAATCCCCCCTTCTTCGATAATTTCCCATACGGAGACGATAATTCGTGTCGGCTTGTCTTGCTGCGTAATTGATATCAATAAATCGACGGTTCACACCTCGTAGTGTTTTCTCTTTTTGTTTCACGCCGAAAGAGTTATTCACATCGTTCAATCCTCATGTACTGGTAATATGACAGATGTTATAAAATGCCTGGGGCTGCGATCAAATAGGCAGTCAGTTGCTATTTGACGATTTGACCGTGGAACCAAGACGTCTACGAGTCCGAGTGATGACACCGCCAACTCATTTCCGTGTGCATTCTAAATCCAGCCTTTCACGAGGACTGTTTTTCCTTTCGCAATACATAGCATGTCTCCATGCCAATCTAATTCACCATCAAATTACAACTCCGACCAGTTGGACGAAAGTGTCTCCGTCGTTTGTATTGATTTCAGTATTTTCCTCCTTACTCATGTCGTTGGTAGACACTGTCTGTTTGTCCTGGAATAGCAATTCTTATGTGTACATGCGTGTCATCCAGGGTGGTCCATACAACCACAAAAGTCGGCTACATCTGTTTGGCTTTAAGACGACAAGTTTGATATTGTTGCTGTCCTTTTTTTGTTTAAATCACATTCTTTAATCTATCTCTCGGTGTTTGTCCTTGTTCAGTTTTTGTTGGTAATTAAGACCTGATTCTACTTTGGTAGGAATCGATTGAAACTTGATGTACATTTATCCTAAGTTGTTCACGTTGTCACTCCCCCTAAAAACGACCCCGATTATTTTGTATTCTGTTCGAGATGTCTTCTCTCCATGTTTCGGATCAACAATCAACCCTGTCGGTCATTTTTTTTCTGGTTAGCTTATTGAATCATTCGACCTAACTCTATCAGCATGTCGTTTCAAAAGATCTCTTGCCGGGAGTGAATTAGGATTATTGACAATTGGGTGATCGTTTTCTAGTACGACAAGGGGACAATCCATAGGTTAGGTCTAGTATTCCTGCCTTCTTTGGGATATTTATTTTCGTCCAATACGAGTGAAAAGTTTTGACGACTACGCATCGTACGCGATAAGTGATATGGCCCCTATTCTATGACGGTTAACAAACGTCACGTGACCATGTGGTATACAGAATTGCAAAAAGTTCTAGGATTAGGTGACAATCAGCCACGTCCTTGAATCACTGTTTATATATGATCACTTAATTCTTACATTCGCCTTGTTCATGGTCAACCGGTAATTTCGCAATCATTTTTGTTTGTACTGCCAGGGAGACACTAACTAACATATCTACCCTCGATAACATGAACAACTTATTGTATTGATGAAACAGCGGTGTGCATCGTTTTTAAGGAACCGACCGTGACCGATAGCGGGCTACCAGGTAGGAAGGTTGACCGGGCGTGGGAGCATTCGTATCCGCGATTTTTTACGTTCAAAAGCCGAAACCTTGTCCTCATGACCACCACCGGTCTCGTCCGTCGATACGCATTTGGATGAAATAAACGCAGACTTGACAGTTAGGTTTTACTGAAAGCATTGTGTACATGTCCGCGGTTATTGTTTGACGTTTGAAAGGAACGAGACGGTATTGTACCGTGATTCGATGGTTTGCAATGCTGAACGGAATAATGATAATCCATGTTGAAGACCCCCGTGAATTTGTCTTGCAACTTTGTTACTTTTAGGGCTATTGTTTCCCAAGTATGTGAATCATTTGATCGACAGATTTTGAGTACTTAATCGAGTGTTTGATTAAACTTAACCAACTTCAGCTGAATTGGATGCAATCCTTTGGATGGTCCTCTGGTCGGCCTCGGTGGCAGCTCTACGCGGACGGCTGAGTACTCCTCAGAACGATTCCAGTTTATCAGTGCAAAAGCTATGCTTTCGTATAAAACCTCAATTATCACAGAAAAAGGTGTTGTGAAACTATGCGGTTGCGTTTGATTCCATTTTCCGGGCACATGGTTATGCATACATCCAACAGACTGATCAAACAATCGTTTAATTCACATGCGAACAATATGCACAGTTAGAACTCCAGTCTCATCAATTCAATTGGAAACAAACGTCAGCTTTTGATTAATTCCCTCACACACTTTATGAATGCTTTGAAAATCTGGGCGTTCACTTTTCACACACCTGTCCTCCAAACCGTATGTTTGGTCCGTATAACAGGACTGTTCTAACTTGTCTAGTGTAAACCCTACCTTCGATAAAAATCGAATGTCGCGGCAATTAGATTGTCGTCATAGCCGGCGAATAACCTTAGACCTCGAAGTTTTGATGTTCCAGATCTAATAATTCGTCCTCTACACCATTACGGAGGACTGGAATTCCTCATACCTACACCATGTTGTTTGCAGGGTCACTCTAGCGAACGAAGTTTGACATTTGTTGCGGATTTGAATTTACTTCAACCCAACTACTCACTATGGTAATTGTCGAACGGGCCTACCGCGATTGTTGTTGCCATTGGCTCCCCATTTCTCTTCAGCATTCTGAAACTGTCTGACGAGAAGCTAAAATATGATTGTAAATATTAGGATCGAACAACCCAGGGAGTGTATCGAAAAACCGATGACCCATGTATTGGTTTTTATTGTCAGCGGTATAATGTTAACAACCCAGGCGACTTGCAAAATCTACCGGCAATGCTGTGCTATTAGGATTATATCATTCACAATTTAAAATATGATTGATTTTTCTACACTCACTTGATCGATTCCGATCAAAATTCTCAACTTCTGTTCTGGTTCACGCGTGGAATGTGCAATGAAAAATCACCACAAAATCGCATTGGTCTAGTCCCTTGGCCTGCATTTGTTGTTGCAAATGGGGCTAAATTTGTCACTGAGTCTGCCGGCTGCCTTCCGACCCCAATGGCATCTAGATAAGGTGACATTGTAAGCATAACAGTGGGATCAGTTTGGTTATTCTGGCCTAACAATGCCTATGGTCACAGTGTGGAGAAGTACTCTTTTTGACAGCTTCTTTCGCGGGGTTGGTGGGTGGGAGAGTAAAAGTGAATGCCCAGGGCGTGACCAGTTGTTTAACAAGCAGATACTTGTCGTTACCTAGGTGGATTACAAAGACGATGATGAAAACGACAGTGTGTAACCGGCACCGCCTTTCTATGCCCCCACCCCCCTAATGACGCTGTTCATTCTGAAATAAATAGGTGGTCACTCCAATCCTCATTGTCACAGTACACTAGCGAATGAGTGAAGAGCAAGTAGAGTTTAGATGATTAGATTTCCAGTATCTTAAGTCCCCCTTAGGTTAACTGACTGAGGCCATTTGACACTGCTGTCATGGTAACAGAATATGGCGGAAACTTCTCATCATGACTTGTGCTCTGTCTGTCGTCCGTTCCACTGAAACTGTGGGGCACCAGTCGTTAGCTGAGAGTTGACTCTGTCCACGATACGGATTTCTTCTATGCCAGCCAACTTTTCTGTACAGTGCGTAGAAACCAACGGAATCTATCATTCGTTGTTGAATTATAGTCAAGGGTTATCGGGATGCCCGCCGTCACCGTTATTGGAAAGATGTTCTACTCGTAGAAATTCCGGTTCGAACTGTATAAAATTCAAAGACGAATGAGTTACATGGCTAAGTCGTTAGACAAGTATGAGGCCGGCGATAGCCAAGCGGATAAGGTCGTGGAGTTCGGACGTGAAGGTCGTGGGTTCGAATCCTCCCACCGACGGTCAACTCCCCACTCGGCAGCCCTCTGTTGGTCGCGGCTGCCTTCCTGAAAGATGATGTACACTGTTATTTCATTAATAAAGGAAGCAAAAGATAAAAGGCGCTGAATAGGTTAGGAAGGTTGATGCATGCATTACTCACGCCTCCAGGAACGATCCCCTAGATGTGCGCTGTTCTCCGAGACTTGTAAGGATTGGAGAATGGGTCAGGGTAGTCAGTTCGTGTTCACCCGGCTTCCGGATAGTTGCTAACGCAAGGTGGCAACCAAAATCAGAATATGAGTCCCAAAATTAATATTTGGCAAAATTGATGCGGAATCTGTCACGGTTAACCAGTCAGCGTGATGAGAAGACTAACGTTTAATGTGATTCCATCTTAGAATTGACTTGCTCTCTGTCGTCTAACTTTCGGCAGCCTCAGAATTGCCGTATTTCTCTTCGGATGAGTAAAACAGCCAAAAAAGAAGCATTGAAAATCAATGCTTTCGATTTTTCTAGAAATCTGTTTCCTGCTGTCCGGTAGCATCAAAATTTAGAACGAGGACAATAAATTGACATTTCCAAGTGATCGTTTCAACGTCACTTAGTGACAATCAGATTGCTTACTTAATATTCAATGACATTCCAGAAACGAATTGTCATCATAGAAAACCAACTTTTCTGTTTAGTTTCTTATTTTATTTTGATCAACCTAAAAACCGGTCTTCTTTAAAGAAAAGCTCCACTGTTGAATTTGTCTTCAGTCCCCAGGGGTGATTGCCAGCCACGGGGGAGATGAGTGAATGGAGGCCGTTGAAGTATCTGTACCATTTCTAACTCAAATCCAATTAAAACTTATACCATCCGACTGGGGCCTAATGACTCAACAACCACGGCAGTATCATCGACCACAGACTCTCGTCCTAGTCATTTGCCCAAGTATCTATTAATTAGTGACTGAAACTAAATGACTGAGCGCAAATTTCAAGGGTGTTTGTGGCTCGAGTGGACGATAGAGCAGCATGGAATAAAAAACAGTTTCACCTATTTTTCCTTTCCGCACAGTTCAGAACGCATAGGATTGGTCAACTCTCAGTTTGTTGGAGTTTATTAAGTCACCACTTTGTCCAGATATTCTTCAGTTCATGGAGCGGGAATTCAACTTCAGTCATCGACTGCATACCCCCTAGTTGGACAACGGGGTCGTTCGATTTTTTATGAGGATGTGTTCTTGTTTGTGTGTGTGCGTGTGTGTACCTGAACAACGTTTCTGCTATGAGGGGGGCTAAGCCAATTGTCTCCTCTTGCTGTAGTGAAATAAAAAGAACCCTTACTTTATGAATAATATATGTATATGTGAAATTTACTTGGACTAATATGGTTAGTGCCGTGTGCTTACACAATTTGGGTGAGTACTCGATGGTCCTTAGGCGAAACGTCCGTACACTCTTCGGCTTGGTCTAATAGCTTAACTGGTAGGGCACAAACGCAGTTCGAACGTGTGTGAGTGTGTGTGTGTGAGTGTTCGTGTTGCAATTCCACCGGCCTGGAAGAACGTCCGCCAGTGGATTGCTTCCAAATTTTCATATCCGACTAAGTTTCCCAAGGTCACTCACATTCAGCTGATCCCAATATAAAACCAACAATCCGATGTAGATGGAACGAGCATCACCATACAACGGTAGACAACCGATTGAGCCCTGCTGTCTGCTTGATGCCTTTCTCACCCGGTTACGCATCGTAGTGGGAAGAATGAATATACGCGATAGACAGAAAGTGGGCCCAAAAGGATGGGTAAAGAGGAATGAATCCCGTAGTAGGTAAAACCTGAAATACACGGGCTAGCTGTACAAATGTCTAATATTCTTAATCATTCTCGTTCGACAGACGGTGAAAACATCATCTAGAAAGAAAGAAATGTGGTTAGATTTACCGGGACATGTTGATGATGTTTTCATATATCGTGTAAAATTTACGCAATCCGAAATTTGTCGAGAAAAAATGTTCACGTGCAACACAATTAGTGACTACTGTTCATAAAAAAGTATGTTTAGATAGTTTCTAGTGTTCTATAGTCACTACTGTTGTCTATTCGTGTTGATTCTTTCGGCATGTAGTTATATCAAAAATTTGTCATTTGCAAATGTTATGATACATGGTCACATATTCTGAACGTTCCACTACTTTGCACAACGTGAATAAGAGATACGTCCCGTCTACCACCTTCAGATTGCGGAATATCAAAATACCGTGATGCGATTACGCAATGAACTGGAACGTGTTGTACGCGAACGCGATCGACTTGTACAACTTGTTCGCTCACGATATGACCTTGCGACACAGATATCAAGCCAGGTTCCCGTCTCCGATGGCACCGCCCAATCGAGTCCAGCTTGTAGGGCATCTGTACAACCGCGGGAATCTATGCATCAATCCAAACTGGGTGGATCTATGGATAGTTCCGTATTTGAGAAAGGAATTTCCAACCACGACACCGCACTTCGAACCGGATCTTTGGGCAGTTACCCAACCGAATCAAGAACCGGCAACTGGAACCTCGGGGTACGTCTCTTCAGTAGTGCCTTCTTAAATGAGTTTTTTACAAAACAAAATGTTATTGAAATTGCCTGTTCATTGTTTTTGTCCTACTTTATCAGTTTCCAATTGTATTTGCATGCTAGTGACTCTTGGACGCGAATAAACTCACGTTTCAGTCAAACGCGTTCACTGAACATCTTTGGAAACAGAAAAAAGAACTAAAAAACCTTAAATGCAATACTTAATCGAAGGATGGGAAAACGTCTGAAATGCGCACAAACACAATACACAAAAATTTGAGTGCAATTCTGTCTTTCGATGTCATTTCTCGATCTGTTAATAAGAATTAATATTTGAGGATACAAATCGAAAATCCGCACGAGTTCATGTATGCAAACGACCGAGTAACGAAAGTAGATGTTGTTTGGAATCGACTTAGTGCGACGTTCAGTGTGATTATGATCATGCATGAAGATCAGTTCGTTGGAGGAAATAAGAAAAAACCCTACCAATGATTATGAAATCGCCATGTGATATCACCGCTCAACTCACCATAAGGAAACCATGGAAGCACTGTACAGCTGTTTCATCGAACTTGTGAGGAATCATCAGAAGTGCATATCCACCGCGCCCGAACTGGGACGCGAACCCGGGACGAACGATTCTGAGTCGAACGCCTTAGACATTACGCTACCGGGCAGGCTCTGAACGGTTTGTTGAACTTCACCACATGATGTTGCACCTATCCGTCACTGATTTGCACGGTTACTGTCCGTTAGCTCAAGCGATGGACCCCTACTAATGGATAACTTTTCCGCAGGTAGCCTAAGTACGATGAAGCCGTTCGACTCAGAATCGTTCGTTCCGGGTTCGCGTCCTAGTTCGGGCACTGCTGATGATTCCTCACAATTTGGATGAAGCAGGTGTACAGTGCTTCCATGATTTCTTTATGGTGAGTTGAGCGATGATATCGCATGGTGAATTGTTTCGTGAAAACGTTCAGTCTCTTGCTACTAAAAAAACAAAGAATTATGCGATAGTTTAATAGTGAAAAAACAAAGCTTGATAATCACTGAGAACTAATTCCGAAAAACACCGGTGCTATTATCCACGTGTTTCATACTCTTCATTCTATACGTTTGATTGATTTTGTTTCTTGAGTAGATTGTTGGGCTGATATATTTGGTTACCGATTAAGCCAGTCAATATGTCGGACAAGTGGAACTTGATAGATTCGCCATCCCAGTCAGTTCATTATATGACAGAACAGTTTCGTTGATTTCGATCGTTGGTGCACAAAGACGCATCAGTGCTACCTAGTTGCTCGTCTAAAATAACCGTACTCATTCTATTTTTGGACGGAAAAACTGCATTCAGCAAATTGTGTCATATTTGTAATTTTTCAAATATGAAAATTCGACGCGATCCAAATTGTTCGGTAAAAACTCGACGTTTCCATTACCGTCGGTAACATCTTTCAACGCACGTTTATAATCATCTAGAATAGTACATTTGCCTACAGCAATCGCACTGAAAGAGATTGGAACAACTGGACAGCCATTGTAAGAGAGAGAGAGAGAGAGCGACAGAGGGAGGGCGACAACTAGTAGCGAATTAACAATACGGGATCGTTTTTCCAATCGACTTTTGAATACATTGTCGAAGAACGTTTTGCTGTATTTGACACTATTCAGACTGCCCTGGATAAGTCTACCGGAACTTATCACCGGAATAGCGGACTTTTATCATTTGTAGGAAACAGGAAACCGGTTATTTTGATCACATTCAAAGATACCTCGCCGGGTTTCAACTGCAATGCGTCGTACGAGCATAAAGCTAGACAGAAAGTGATCGCGTTCTCAGTTCCATCTTCAACAAACACTAACCCTATGTCACAGTACTCTGGTTTTGTTTGGTGCTACACACCGCCACCTTTTCAGAAAGGAAGACAGACCAAGGGACGATGAAAGATCGATTGGGAAGCAATAGATTAGACAACTAATCTAAAAGAGAAACGACATTGGTGATTGCGTTATTGAGCCATATCGCTGATTGTTTCCAACTGTTATTTGCGGCGATCTCGTGGTTCCACGTCAGGTAACCTAATTGGACCTGTACGAGCCAGTCCTTTGTTGATAGTTTCCAGTCAGTCTTGCCAGCCAGTTACTGCCTGCTTCAGAGAACACCGCACACAACAAGGCAGGCGGTCTGTAGACATGCGCGAAACATGTTCCAACCACCTTAGTCCATTTCTTGTTCTACAAATTAGATCCTAGAATCCAACTGACAAAATTCTCCCACCATTTCCTACCAAGACTACGAGGACAGTCGTGTTCAAATGCCGAAAGTCTTCACATCTCCGGCTTCACAACTGCGTATCTTGCCATAATAACACAATTTGAATGACTCAGTTCTAGTCCTAGATTCTGGAATAACAGGAACTGTGCACATGAAATCTATATGCGATAAAATCCCTGTTTTTCTAACATGGAACTCAGGTAAGATTTAGAAAATTTGATAGTTTCGAAAAGTCCTCGGACCATACACTGAGATATATAGAGAAATACGCGATTGGTATTTGGTCAAACTGAGCATAGAAAATTCTCGACGAAACGTCTCATTATATAAACATTATATACCCATTGGTATGATTTTCAGCAACCTAAACAAGCCAGGTTCCAGTCTGCTAGAACGATCGTTTCGGATGACAAATTCTATTTCCCAGCATTTCTGAACATTTCCGGAAAATGCAATCTGGCGATACCTTGTTTTGAAATTATTTCGAGTTCGTAAGTCTTTTCTTACAAGAGACCGGGGATTGGCTTCTATCATACATCATCCCACGAGTATACCACAGACAAGTGAATACCCGGAGCTTTTGGATTGAAAATGAAAAGACACTACATTCAGAATAGCGCTGCATGCATTGCACTATTGCTTCACCAACACTCACGGAGAATCTGTGCAAGACACCGTGAATTCGGTGAAAATTGCATATATTCGACCTCTAGATCCTCCCTTTAAATTGGTTTGAATCCAGTATTAGTAGATTTGGCCAGACTTTGTCCGAAAAGATAAATTAAACTCCGAAATGGACATACTGGATTTATTATTGCCATTCAGGTTGATTCGTTTAGATTGGATAATTGCATTTTCAAACAAATCAGACGCTTCTTTAGCTGTCCAGGGTTGCGCTCGTAAAATGTCGCCTGCTTGAAGATTCCCAAGTCGTTTCCCCATTGATCACTGTTGCCTTCACAATCAACCACACCCAATGGCGTGCTCAGGAAAAACTCGGACAAACTTACAAACCTGGGTGGGTCACTTAAAATACGAACCAAATTCTTATGAAAGTTTGATCGGAGTTCGAGAATTGTCCGATTCGAAAAAAATCATACATTTTTCCATAGCATGCATTCCATATGATACAGTTACTGGGCTTTAAAGTCAAAATTTGGTCAACATGGCTGGTTTCCCGCTGTGATTTTGATTAGAGTCTATAAGTCAACGAGCAAGACACGTATGTGGAATTTTGTTACCAGCGGAGCAAACAAATTTGGAAGTTGTTCCTCCTATTTCCCGCGGCCAAAATGTTTCTTGATGCACCGCACTCTGTCCGCGAGCAAAGTAACCCAATCACCAAAAAGAAGCGCCTCGAGTGGAATTCCTAAAAATGGGTCCAAAGATCACAGCAGTTTAAAGATCCATCCAACAAGATTTTTGACTCATTTCTCACATTGTTGAATATGTCGATCAACTAACGGAAGGATCGATCTCATTTTTCTGTACTGTAGATGTTGTGCGGAATGTGGCCTCCGGTCAAAATTCAACTGTAATTGCACATGCAGTTTTGATACACAGGCAGACCGATTGGATGCGCCTTATAGGAGACTTCTTTTTTCTTGTTTGGTTAGTTCCATTCGAATTACAAATTCTTTCCATGCGAAATGTGATCTTGGAATTTTGCAAATATTAACTAACAGCTCTCCTATTTCTTCCCGGAATATTACCGGTTTATCGGCATCTCAATTCCGTGAACCGGTTTGCTCACAGTCCAAAGTTGAATGCGATGGTAACTACCCCAGCCGTACTATTCAGGCGTACATATACGCATGGAAGAATGGTTCGCGTACTGTACGAAATGAGGCGTAGCATTTTCGATTCATGACCGAACTTGGAAGTTCCGGACAAGTTGACGCATCTTTGTTTATTTGTGCTTCCGAAATGTTGTCAACGCGAACACAACTAGTCACTGTATTTCCTAACCCGGATGTTAAAATTACTCGTCCACGGTGAAAAGTGAATAACATTTTCCAAAGCATAGTTTCCTTGTCCGAGGATTAGTCGATTTAGTCAAATCACATTTTTAAAATTTGTATACGTGATTAAAATTATAATGAGTCGACCTATCGGATTGGGTAGATTTTTTTTATCAATCCCAATTGCTCCCCGTTCCACATGAATTGATTGTTCCGGGAGAAGGGCCTTGCTGGTTGGTAGAGGGGAATCCTGTGTTCCGTATCACTGAATTGATCAGCATCAATGATTTCGGTGCTAATTCCAATAGTTTTTTTGCGGACACAAACACTAATTCAAATTCGACATATCAGCTCACGAATCATCCGGGTACATTCAGTTTCAAGGGATAGGAAAAAATACCAGTGGGCAGAATGAACACTATGGCAGTTGGATTTGTCCGAGTTGTCAATACTTGTTCCCCCTTCGCATAGACACCAACATCACTAGGCCATCGTTGGCCTCTACATCTTGCTTGTACAATAAGTCGTTTTTGCAGTTCTTGTCAGCGCCCCCTATTCCCTACACACACACACACACACCCTTATCCATTGACTGTAGTTCGGAGAGTGATTGACATACAGACCATGTCAAAATTGACACTTGACTTTCATTGGTCTGTACGATGCGTGCGTGCGTGCGTGCGTGTGTTTGTGTGCCGGTAGACCTGTTCGGGTGATTATTTATTAGCCGGTAGGAATCAGCAACTCGTGTTCCCTCATCGCTCCGTGCTGACTAGGCTGCAGTCCCATATCGTCGTTGGGAAAAGATTTGTCTTCCTATAATCCTAAACCAAACCGAAAGCCAAAATATTTTCTAGGCCCGATCGTTGAGGTTCGCTCTAGTCACATCATCTAAAATTCACGTATTGGTTTTCAAATCAGACGGGTGAGCTTGTGTTGAAGAGCCCACCTTGGTGTGATGAAGTTCCCAAATCAGTGAATTTGACGTGAATCGATCAAACTAACGATTGTGGACCGTTTCACTTACCTTGGTAGCTGCCTGTCTAATGTTGGTATCTCGGCAGTAGAGGTAAACACGTATACCGAAGGCTCGTGCAGCTTACGCTGGATTGAAGCACTTGTGGCGTCGGCCTGATATTTCACTGAAGTTGAAAGGTCATGTGTACTGTGCTGCGGTGCATTCAGTTCTGTTGTACGGTTGCGAGACGTGGAGTATGCGTGTGGGCGATGTTCGTCCGTTGGAGGTTTTCGACAACCGACGTCTACGTAGTATAGCTAGGATTGGATGGAGTGACCGAGTGGGTAATATAGAGGTTAAGAATCTGGTATTGGGTGCCACTTCTGAAAATAGCTTGTTTCATCGTATGAAACTTAGTACACTACATTGGTTGGATCACTCATCTTTCACACCGTGTCCTATTTTGGTTCCTCTCAAGGAACGGAAGAATCCGTGTGGAGGTCGGCAGATGACGTGGCAACGTGGGATGATAAAATGTACAGCGGACTTAGGTAAAGTATGTGTCTCACCTCTTCGTGGTTGGGGTCCAAAGAACTCGTCAGCTAAGCGGCTGGAGACACTTAAGGACATGGCAGTGAACCGTGAACAGTGGCGATCGTGTTTTCATTTTCTATCGAATCAGAATGATTGAAACAATGCGTTTGTACAGTTAGACTGTGTTCCATGTGTTGGCTTCGGTTACGTCTTATCTTTTCCCAGCTGTATAGGTTCACTCCCTGTTTCCTTTGGATATTCACTCTTTTTATAAAATCATATAACCTCGGGGAAAAGGCAGCGGTCAGTGGGGCTTGCCTTGCTGTTTAACGCTGAACGATGATGATGATGATGATGATGATGATGATGATGATGATGATCAGGCTGAATTCAGTTAAATTGGTACGAGGTTGGCTTAGCGGGCGATTTTCAGGACATTCCAGCGTTTTCTTCATCGTACATTCTAAAACGAGTAGGATAGGTACCGATTACGCGCTCGGTTCATCAATGCTACCAAGTTGACGACAAGTCGTATTTTCTAAGGCCTACCTCTTTACTAAGGAGAACCGAGGTCGAAATGGGCCTCACAGGATCCAGTATGGCAACGAGCCTGGTAACAACCTATCATTGTCTGTCAGCGTCACCAAGTACCATGAATTTATTTGCAATTTTCGTTTGTTCATATCTGTTTTGGTTTGCATCTTGGCTAAATGAAGGTGTATGCACGCATGAATTTGGTTAGTCAGGTTGAATCATCTAATAGGATGTGTAGTTACAATGCAATTCATTCATTGCGTTTGTCTCACCCCAGATTTGATCATAGTATACTCACACACCTCAGTTTAATGGGGTCCCGGTTCAATTTCCTGCACAAGTGCCGTGGTGGGATGGGGGACGGAACCCCGATGATTGGTTAAGAGGACAAGTGGAAGGAACCACGTCGTCTTTTTTGGGCTTCGCTAAGGTGGGAGAAAATCTATCAAGCTACCTAATTGGTTAGATCACTTGTTTTCAATCTGCCCGGCAAATATTGTTCACATTAGACATTGGAAATCTTCGGAATCTATCCGCTAGCGTACGTAGTGGGCATGTTCGACCGTGATCGATGAAGTTGTAAAATTCTGTTGTTGGTCTAATCAGGCATCATTATTGAAATTGAGAAAACTATCAAAGATATCCGTGTTTGTGGTTCCTACTTCTTCTGGGGGAACCAATCTTTGAAAATAAACAATCCGATATCACCAAGGTCAAACTGGAAACACTTGAGTACGGTTCAAAAAGGTCAATTTTTTTCGGATCAGATAAAATTCAAGGTAAAATGCGGGAAACCAGAGGGCCACGTTTCCCAGCCAATATCATCGAGTGGGTAAAGTTTGCAACCTTGAGAATGAACCCTAGACATTTGGAAGATTTTACCTAAATACACCCAAACATTGCTGGTGTCACGACGGGAAATGACAAATTTTGCAAGTAAACGCCAAAGTGAAAAATCCGGACTAGATAAAGCGGCTTTTTTTAGCCGAAGTTGTTCTAACCTTAATATGATCAAGGCTGTCTTCTCTGAACTTGCGATGGGATTCTTCATAAACGTTTCCTACTCCCTCATTTCCAATTGTCATCAAAAACGTGTGGGAAATTCACCTGTATTTTTGGTTTCACACTCGATGCGTCAGTATGCACGCATAATTTCACTCTGGGAACTGGAAGTGACAACACATTTGACCGTTCAAATAATCCAAACTCAACCAAGGTTTGGAATTACTCTACGCTTTTGCTAAGACCATAATTTGGCCGCAGTCGTCGCGTTTGTTCTTCCGTGTATTGTGCTTGTCATATTTTCCGCAGCGACCGGAAATGACTTTTTTTTGATGAGAGTCGGATGATAGCGAAATTTCAAAGCTCACAATTCGGCCCATCTTTTTGCTTGTCACAGTTCTGCTTCCGTCACGGTTGCTCATCTACTTTAGTCCGTTTCTGCCCGTGCCACTCGAAAAGTGGTCGTGTTTGGGGTTTTGTTTTTTTCTGACTCTTTTTTGAATTGGGGATTATCGATTTTTAACATCAGAGCGGCTAATACAGTCTGACATGAATGAATACGTATATATTCAATGATTGCTAAGTAAACGAGGGATCGATCGGGCGAATAGTATAGTTCATTTTACCACTGATTTATGGCAGTTTAAGTTATGAAAACAGAATAAATAGGTATGGGAAAAAATGAATGCAATCCTCTGGTTCGGGCATCCTCTCCTCGTCAGATTTACTACTGGAAGTCCGTAAGAATTGGTTTTTCTAATTCTGTAGCAGAAAAAGCGCAGTCCATGGTTCATTGCTTCCCAACGAACAGTTTCCTGTTGTGTCCCTAATGGGACAAAATGGACATCCTTGTTTTAGACAACCCAGCAGGAGACTGGGAAATCTCCTCTCTCCCATTCCATGGTTAAATTTCAGCATAGGGTAGAAAGGTGAAGTCACAACTGTGCATTGTTTCTATCGATTTTTTTTTGTCATTCTCATCCTCACCCCCGACCGGATCGGGAGTTCCCACATATACAATCGTCTACTTGTGTATCATCGAAGTAAATCGTTGATTGTTAGGCTTCGAATCCCTTGGACAGTCATCACATATCCTTTCCAAATGGTATCGGTATCCGTAATTCGGATAATTTAGAAAAATGTCGTACATAATTAGCTAATGACCGCCTAACAATTAGTCAACATTGGCTTTCGAGTGAAATGGGTCATTCGTTCAAGCAAACGATTTCAGCGAACACAAATAACATAAATATAACAAATAACTAACCTCATTCTCAAATTTACACAAAAGCTTTTGTACTGTTCTTCTCAGATCGTGCTCTTTCATGTTTATGCGAACTTTGCCGGGTTTAGGTGCATCCGTCTTGTGTTACTAAGACGATGTGATAGCGTTGTGCTCCTCATCGGATCTTGAATCTCACAGTGTCACAACTGATGTATTTGTGGCCTTTTATTAAGTTTTCTTTTGTTTTGTTGGATCACTTGTTACGGCTTACCGAGGCTTACAACTGGTGGCCACACCTATACGTAATGTCCATTTTTTGGCCCCGTTAAATCGCAAGAAATTGGGAACATTGACTTTTTGGAGGCTAGAGACACGTGAACTCCACTGGTCGGTGAGGTGTGCCGAATTCGAACGAGAACAGCTATCGCACTTTGTTCCCAATTTAGACCGAACGATATCGAAATTCAGTCAACATATCCACACACTAATCTACCGTTTGCAATGGGGTTTTCATTACACATCGGTTTAAAATTAAGTCGGAAATGCATCGGAGTTTATTCGATTCAGAAGGTTGGTATGATTTGTTTGTCGGCGCACTGGCAACAAGTGTGTGGCGTCGACGTGACATGTGGTTATCGTCCAAAGATTGAGATTACACGGCCGAAATGAGTCCCGATTTGCTGTACGGTTCAGAAACATGGCCGCAGATGTACGATTACCTTTTTTGTTTGAATACTGTTGTCTTCATAGTGTTGATAGAATATCATGGAAGAATTTCATTAGTAAGTCAGAGGTTAGATGGAGTACTGAGCCGCGAGGTTCAATCTTTTGAACAGAAATTGAATCAAAATAGGTCAAGGTGGTTGGGACGTTTTGCACGTTTCCACAGACTGACTGTGTCTTCGCGCGGCATTCTTCGGTCCAAGTAATGGTTGGAGGATCGATCGAGGCGATTAGTCAATGACAAGAAAAATGAGTGACAACTTTAAGCAGAAGACTGGCCCGTATAGAGGTCCAGTTAGACCATCGGACTGGTGTTCACGAGATCCTCCAGTGGGTTGATACGGCTGAGTTCGGCGGACACTGGCTCTCTTCCATTAGAAATATTTCCTCGTCAGCTCAATAACTGGCAGTTGATTTGTGACTACTTGTCTTTCCCTTTTGAGTGGTTAGTGCTATGGAGTGGTAACCGAAATCAGAATGCTAGCACAAGGCAAATGGTTGCAGAAACCGAACGAGAATGAAACACCTGATCTGATACGGATCAAACTGCCAGCAATCCATTTCCATCCGGTCCTTTAACCGTGTGCTCTCAAGCAAACCACACAGAAATGACACTTCACTGCTCTCACCGTATGCTGTACCGAGGTATTGTTCGTAATTGGCTAAACTTTTCACTCTCCCCATTCTAGTGCTACTTCATTGACACCTCCGATTCATCTGCGTGATTGTAGTCTTAGGTGAGAATACCGTGAAATTCATACGCCACATTTGTATTACTTTCGTCCAATTGATCAAATTCAGTAAGTTATTCTTGAACGAAATGCAATTGTTTTCAAAACGAACAGATCTAATAATTTTAATTTTGAATCAAAATTCATTGGCATCTTTTGGCAGCTTCTGTTCCCCGTTCAGTAGCTGTTGGGTATCAGTTAACAACTTCTATCTACGGGTTACCTATTTCGGGTATGGTTTTGGCGATCATATCGTTTGTTGCGATAAACACACATTTTCAATCATTTTCTTGTGGCAGCCGTGACCCCGAATCGAATCGGTGATCTTGCACCTACCGGGCCTGGTCGTCGATGCATGAATGCTTTTTACATTCTACATAACGTTAAGCTTTTCGTACCACCCACCAAAATAAACTGACGGATAATCAAAAACGTCTTTTGGGTCTCGTTCAGGTGTGCTTTCGGTTGTTAATGGAAAGTGATCGGCGAGGCCCATAGAGTGACTGAAACCAGGTTAGCTGTTGCGTGTCACTGGATTAGATTTTCGTGCAAAACCGTACGTTTAACTAAATAATTTGCGTTCAGGAGCTGTGCTCACGTTAACTAATTCATGGTACAGTGTATAATCGGTAAGCGAAAGGTCACCGTTTCGATTGCAGCTAGTGATGTTGACCTTTGGATGCACATATCTCTTTTCTGAAATTACAACCACTGACGAGAATCATGCACAAAGCGATCAAGTCACATTACTGGGTCTCACAACTCACACGTGGTTTGTTCACTCGCCGTATGCACTCGCGATATGTCTAGAAACGTGATTATTCTTTATGTCCAAGGCTGATAAAAATCGCTCAAGACGACATCCCGACATGTCCGGAGACCACTAAACGACGACGGTAGCTTATAGTTACTTAAGGGCTTGCCGTTTTCAGGCATGCGCACCCTAATCGAGAAAATAAACGGTGCTTGCATAAGATAAATCCGACATCATCAACTGACGTTCATCAAAAGACTGCCAATTCTAGAGAAAGTGGTGAAGACCGAATTAAGTTGATGGTTTGAAGTTCACTTCTAACTTCGGTTTTCATTTTGTTGAACCTTTGGGACCAGAATAATCGTAGTTGAGCTAGAATTAACCATAGGTCGATTGCTAGTAAAATCCATCAAAATGATACATCACTCCGGGATGCAATATTTTACCACAGAGGAAGGCAACCGGATGAAGTCGTAAACAGCCCAGTCTACTTTGAAATACTGATGCGGCCTGCATTATCGATCGGTGGACCTCATTCACTCCCCCCCCCCTACGAAACGACAGCGCTTCGATCGACCGAGCAGTAGTTTAAGTTCGCGAGTTTCATACTTACTGTGGGGTTAGAGTGCACCTAACGTCAGTCCAACTAAACAACGTTGAAATAAGAGTTCTTACTGTTATCTGGTTCAGGGTGAACCGACAAAATGCTGAACAAATTGCATAGATTAGCCCAAGTATTTTTCCTTGTCAAGACTTTTGTAGATTATGTTTACATCGGTCGCATCTGGTGTCTGGTGGCCAATAGTGACCGGCCATGGCCAAGCGGATAAAGTGGTGGCGTTTGGTAGTGAAGGTCGTGGGTTCGAGTCCTCCCGCCGACGGTCAGCTTTCCCACTCAGGAGCCCACAGTTGGTCGCGAAATGCTTCCTGAAAAGGGTGCAGTGTTATCTTGTTAACAAGGGACGTGAAAGATACAAGATAGTGTCGACCATGTCCTCGGCTGGAGCACTTTACCTTGGCAAACACCGTACTCCGTGACTTTTGCCAATGGTAAAATTTCGTGCAACGGGGCGCCCAAATGCTTCACTCGGTTTGTTTAAAACCATTTGCTTCCATTCATATTAAAGTGGAATAAAAGCCAGACAACGGCAGTTCACATGTCTTACGGTGAGACCGCCAGAGATCTCGTGCACATCATATGATCTATGACCAGATGCAATGGGAACCGGTTTATGGGATTGTCGACAGTTCCGCCCATTTTTGAGACTTTACAACATAAACTGGTAAACTCAATCAGATGTCAGTGGAACGTGCGTTTATGTGTGTGTGTGTGTGTGTGTGCACATGTAGTAATCAGACCGGACAACTCGTCAGCATCCCTGAATGCGAACAAGAACACAAACGCGAACACAAACGCGAACACAAACACGAACACAAATTCGCACGCGAACGCACTTGTCCGAGAGGCCGTAAATTTCCACGCCAGGAAAACAATTGTCGAAGTAAACAGCAATCCTCGATGATTTATTTATTCGACCTCTTTCGTGAACGAACGTCATTTTGCTCTTTGTCATTCAACTTGTTTGTCTTCATTCACATGACCTTCCATCATTGTGGGTCGACCCGATTAGACAACAATTCTATGGTTTGATAGAACGTGCCACTCAGGCCACCCACATACACGAAGTCCCGATTCTCAACCACCTTTCAATTGTGTTTCTTAGTAAGTGAACAAAGATTGTACGTATCTGGGTGTTCGAATGTGATCTGAATGCCCAGATTACAGATTTGCTCCTTCAGTTTTCGCATTGAATACTCTTTCGAATTGTCACGTGATTTGCGTCGAGTGAATGTGCGCGACAAAGATCACCGATTTCACTTAGACAACTTAAACCTTCAAAAGCGGAACGCTGTTTTATCAAAACAGATTGTGTTAGTTGTACTGTTCGTCTTGAGCACCTCAGCATTGTGCCCGTCAGTCGAACGCCGCTATCAGAATGTTCATAGTTTTGCTCCAATAGATGTTTGCGATACTTCATGCATATTGATGCGGTTATTGTTAGATTCGTGGCAAATAGTCAATTCCAAGAGTTGTTGACCATCACGAGCGGATAACGATGGATGTGACACATCCAGGGCATATTCCGTTGATAGATTCCTTTGGTGAGCATTTTTCTCCAAGAAATTTGATGAGTGAAGGGTCGACAGGGGTGGCTTAGTCCTTGTGGCTGCCGGAGAATGTTAAAAAATAATTGACCCTTCTAGTCACCAGATTGTCAAATGTTCCACAGTTCGGGGACTGTGATTCACGGGCTTCGTCGACCGGATGTTTTACTCCAAACAAAAGGTGGCTGAGTCTAACACGAAAATTAACGATGCCGCTTCACTCGAAATCCATTGCTTCCCCTACGTTGTTTCCTCTTGATGATATTCGGCTATTTGTTTCCGTTTAAACAAATTGTTGCTGGAAAATAGCAGCTGAACACCAAGTAAAAAATTTCCATCTTATGAATGAATGAGCTTATATACCATTTTGCATGCAACATCTAAATAATACTCTTCTCCGGATTCAGTACTATTAACTTGCGAATTTTTTCATCATGAAGCCCGTAATCTTTGACCCGCAAGTTCACTCGACGCAAATCACGTGACAATTCAAAAGAGTATTCAATGCGAAAACTGAAGGAGAAAATCTGTAATCTGGGCATTCAGATCACATTCGAACACCCAGATACGTACAATCTTTGTTCACTTACTAAGAAACAATTGAACGATCGTTGAGAATCGGGACTTCGTGTATGTGGGTGGCCTGAGTGGCACGTTCTATCAAACCATAGAATTGTTGTCTAATCGGGTCGACCCACAATGATGGAAGGTCATGTGAATGAAGACAAACAAGTTGAATGACAAAGAGCAAAATGACGTTCGTTCACGAAAGAGGT
This sequence comes from Fasciolopsis buskii, assembly GCA_008360955.1. Classification (NCBI taxonomy): domain Eukaryota; kingdom Metazoa; phylum Platyhelminthes; class Trematoda; order Plagiorchiida; family Fasciolidae; genus Fasciolopsis; species Fasciolopsis buskii. The sequence continues at coordinate 200,525 of LUCM01003558.1, read as the reverse complement.
CGAATAAATAAATCATCGAGGATTGCTGTTTACTTCGACAATTGTTTTCCTGTCGTGGAAATTTACGGCCTCTCGGACAAGTGCGTTCGCGTGCGAATTTGTGTTCGTGTTTGTGTTCGCGTTTGTGTTCGCGTTTGTGTTCTTGTTCGCATTCAGGGACGCTGACGAGTTGTCCGGTCTGATTACTACATGTGCACACACACACACACACACACACACAAGCACACAGCTCAGACGCCCACGGCCAAAATTTTACTTTTGCCTGCAACCGCCAGTCATCATGTGTTTCGAAGTTTTCGTCACTGGCCTAAGCTACTCAACTTCCGCATTTGCTGTCCCACTTGTGATATTTGAGTGTCTTGAAGATGGATTTGTAAGGAACTGCTTCCTGCCGATAACAGGTTGGACGCTTCTTGTTTGTACATGTGTGTGCGTGTGTTTGTGGTTAATTGAATTCCTGGTTGTGAAGTCCTCCTCCATATTGTGCAATCATTGCCAGTGCTTTATTGTCTATTCATCCACAACCCAACTGCAGTAGGAATTAAATATTATCTTAGCGGGACACACCGTGAATATCACAAATGCAACTGAAAAACCATCTTATTTATCATAGGGTCACTCGTAGTAATGGGCCTCTGGTTTGAGCAAGAGTTGTCATTTTCGCCGGGACTGAATTGATATTTCGTCTTGTGCTGAGACATACTGTTTAACTGGCACTAATATTTAAGTTATCCATCGATGTCAGACCTTGTTGGAGTATTTCTTACGCCCCGTGAAAACAGCTTTGTTGTTCAGAAGTCGTTTCGTAAAAATCTCGATGTTAGATCTCCGTGGTGTTAAGAAAATGGTAGCACACATTTATCGGAATTCTCTCTGACACTCAGATTCGGGAATTTGAATGAAGGAATACAAATGTTCACTTACTGCTTAATCGAAAATGTCATAGCATCATCATCGAAGGCATGATCATCATCGCGAACTGTCATCGTCGCTGTTGTCGTTGTCATCACCCTCGTCATGGTCTGCATCATCGTCATTTTAATCTACCGAGCGTATTTTCAATCAGACTTTCGGGGGTAGGTGCCCGGGCTTAGATGGTTGACATATAGTCTGAGATGGCACAAGATCGGACAGTTTACCTTTGTGTTTGTAAATATGTGTTCGGCCCCACATGTAATATTCCCAAATGAACGACCATCATAAATCTATTAACTTGTCAGCAGCTTCATTGCCTTTACCAGAGTGGCAAGCCAATTGAGAACGTCAGACATTTCCACCATTTCGTCTGCGATCATGTCGCGGACAATTCCCGATCTCTGTGACCATGCAGAACGAACACTCGAGTTGCATGTCAACTGCTTTCGGTAGCTTTTTTCTAACATCCTGGGGCGGATGTTGGAATTCCCGTTTTGACTAATATTAGTATCGTTATTCGTTTAGTATGTGGTCCTGTTTGGACAACGGGATCTTGAACACTGGGGATTCGCCCATAAATAGGCACGAGACACGCAGATTGTTTGACTCAAATATGAGTTCGCTCAATGTGGGCTGGAATTTGAATGCATTTTCCAGTGCCGATTCGCATGATTGACTGGATAAATGAGTCTCCTTTTGGGCTGTAGGACTTCGAAATTCTGCATGGTCCCCTGTCAGTATAGTTGGGCCACTGCTTAGTCTTGAATTTACTGTACAGTAGTTTCAATATCACGGCCGAACGGACTTGGTCGAAAAGAACAGAACACAATTGGGAACACTGTGTGCTGGTTGGCGCAGATTGCCAGAGTACCGAACTGGTGGTTAACCTCGGATAAATTGAGTTCTAATTCGCCGAAGAAGTGGCTGCGACCGAGCAACAACTTCAGGACGTGGTTAGCTGTTACTTGGCTGCCGTCCTTCGTTCTAAAATCTTCACTTAAATCTGTAGACTCTTACGTCACACTTACCCCATGCCCGGTTCCGTCTCCTGATCAGGGCAATTTCGAGCTGAGTTGAATGGATAAATGAAGTTAATGGTCAGAGCGACTCTTATGTTGCCTTGCAATTGGCACTTTGATGTGCAAAGGTTAAAAGTACAACGAAAAACGACACGTTGTTGCCAGCAGCGCCTAGTTGTCCATCTCCAAGAGTCCCCGTCTAGCCAATCTTACCTTTCCCAGTGAATGGTTGCGTACGAATGTCAACAGAATTTCGAAAACTGTCTGATTAATTGAAGAACGAAACACTACCGTTTGTTTGGCTTGTGCTTAGAGCATCTCAACGGCAAATTGTGATGTCAATGACCAGTGAGCCACACCCTCGCGTTCTTCGGTACGTGATTGGGATCCATTCAAGATTCAAAGCTGCATGTGAACCGCGTCATACGCCATTTTTCACGCACGTGACGTTCTGCTCTAGTCATCACTGGTACACCGTTGGTCAGTGAGATGTTCTAAATGCAAAAAAACTAAACGGTAGCGTTTTATTCTCAGAATAAATTGACCGTTTGTAAATATTATGCGAAAGGAGTGTAGGCGTGGGATCCCGGACCTCTAGAATGTGCCATATCTAAACAGATTAAAATGGCTAGGCCACTTTTTTGTACGTGTCTACAGATGGCCTATCTGGATGTACGCCACTATATGAGGCTGGTAGTGGTTGAGAAATGGATCGGCATAGTCAGTCCATGACATGGGAAAAGTTTGAAAACCTTAATCAGAATAGTGGCTCGAGCAGCTCCGGTTGAATTGCCGGGTTGGAGTTCACGAGATCCGTCAGAACATTCGTTTGACACGTCCGTAGTTATGAGGCATGCTGCTTCTACAAATAAGCTTTTAAATGATTTATTTCGTTTCCAACGCAGATCATCTGTGATCAAAGGTGATTGCATAACCGAAGCCTATGTGAATTGTGAATATGGAAGTAATTCAAATCCGGTCGACGTCGACCTGTGTGTCTCCTGTTTTATCTGTGACTCGTTATCCGGCGTGAACTATTGGCCGAGATATCGTGATTCTACTTTTCCTGACGGCTAAAATTTCTTAGCCCATTCTTTAGTACAGTCGTTTTTAGTGCTACTGGAAGCCTGCTTTCCGTCGGACACACTCATAAGGACAACAAAAGAACGAAGGGTACAAGAAGAACATTTCTTTGGAAAGCAAAGCGTATAGAATGGGGACTAATGATGGGCCAGACAGAAACTGGAAAATTCAATCCCGGTGATCCGAAATGATCTTTTAAATAGATCCCATTCGGCATGGATACTAGTCGGATTTCTCTGTTCCCTCCCACCTTCCCCCACTCGATGAGAATGTTCTACCTGTTTTTATTTTCCCCAGGGAGTAGTTTCAAGCCGTCCGGTAGTTTTTCAGCAACGTAAATCAAACTCATTTTCCATGGACGTCGGTTCTTCAACTGTCCAGGCGCGAACAAGGTTGATGGAATGCAATCTCACTGACTTTGTCCCTGGGTTGGGACAGTCACAAACACATGCCGACTATTCATACGCCAATTCACGATTCTATCACCGCCCTTCTGTCTTTGACCTATTGTACACGCGTCCGGGAAAAACAATTAGGACTGTGAATGAATATCTCCATAAAACATAATAATACTCCAAATTCTACTTTTCTCAACTGATCCGGAGTGTCATTTCTTGCCTGTGCGTCACCGAAATCACATTGGGACTCTGCGTTCCTTTCACGCCAGTTTATGAACATGAAGATCATATGGTGGATCAAGACGAATGGGACATTTCACGTGGTATCCTTCACTGCCGATCGGGCTTGGCAACGAGCGGAGCTTAAGCACGGTACTGTCTGCAATTCCGGTGTCGATAGATGGGTGGGTGCCCGGATTCTTGCTATCTCATACTGAAAGTAGTGGTGTTCGGCTTGTCCCATCTACTTTCTGTGTGTGTGTGTGCGTGCGTGTGTGCGTACAGAGAGGGGGGCAATGACTGAGTAACCTGCTACTTCAGAAAGTACAATACGGCTCAGTGATAACGTTTCTGTTTGGTATTGGAGCTAAGGCAACCAAATAAAATAAATCAGCAAATGGTTTTTCTCTTTTCGACCTGATCAGTTTCTTTTGACAATAAATGCTAGATTTACGAACTTATCTTGATTCTATTTGAAGATGAGTTTCCCCGGAACAATTTACCTCGGTCCAAATTACTTATTACTTGGGGGGCTCTGTGCGTGTGTGTGTGTGTGGTCCACGAGTTGTCTCAGTTTTTTCACTCATATCTTTCATGTTTGCCGCAGTTGTTTTAAGTTCAGCCAGATTGAACCATTTGTGTCAAAGAATAGGTTCGCAAGGCACGTCATATCTGCTTTGTCTGAACACATTATGCGATTTAATAGCCATTTGTTCTCAGTCAACACAGCCGCTGGTAACTGTGTTCAAAACAAGTGAAAACACCGACAAACTCGTCATTGTAACAGTACTACTCCGTTTTTGTTAGGCTAGTACACTACCCAATTTGCGAGGGTGGATAGACCTTCTTTTTCGCAAACTAGCACATACTGGAAACACGTTTGTCTACTCAACCCACATGTGGCTTTACCTACCGGTTTTAATTCTGAAAATCCTATTCAACTCAGATCACACAAAAACGAAATGGATGCGGTCCCTGCCAATTCAAAAGTCGGGAGTGTTCGAATAACTAGATACACCGAACGGCGATTCCGTTTTGCCGAATTTGACGTCACGCGGACGTGTTGACAGTTTAGTTTGTGCTATACCGATCCAAGTTTCCAGAACATAGGTTCTGGTTTCACTTGGTTAGCGCGCTGAGTCTTCCAGTCGTGCCCAAAAAAACCAAAAAACAAGCAAACAGACGATACGGTAGAAGACCTCACGCATGTAAACGTGAAAAATACTCATATGCAAAATTGTTTGTACTCTCCGATCGTTTGTGAACAAAATTCGTGGGCAACAATAGCTACGAAACCGGTCTTATTTCCGGGGGAATTTAGTTCTTTCATCCAAATGCGATACTAATTATAAAAAATCCCTATGGTTGTTTATGATGATCATTTATGAATACACTTTCATGAATTCGATCTTCCTATGTCATTTAGTTCGTACGGGGAATTGTTCCGGAAATATGGGTCTAAAATCAGTTAGACAGTCTTTCGTTGCACTCTCGTCCTTAGCATGCATGTTCAGTGAAATCTCCCCTTGCGGCCTCCGGTCGCTGTTAGACCCGATCGATTTTTTGGGGCCTAGTCACGCACACATCGATGTGTGTTTGTGTTTGTGTTTGTGTGTGTGTGTGTGTGCCCGTGCGCAGCGCATGGGCATGGGCATGCCTGCAAAGTCGACTTTTGCGGTGTCCTTGTAGCCAGATGATGCCCCCGGACGTTGTTTTGAAGGCGCACGTGGAAACGAGCCCATTCTTCCATTCTATTTCGAAAGGCAAAAAGTGTGTCGAAGGGGGGTGGATGAGGGGTAAATGACCGACAGTTTCCGCCGGGTGGCGATGGATACACTTGGGTTGGATAGAATACATGCTCCGAAATAGAACCCAGGGGAATGCAGCGGTTATCGCCGCGTCTATCCGATTGTTGCTGATTCATGCACTTGTTCAAACAACGGGCAAAACCATCGTACACACCCGACCATGCAGATGCATCTTACCACGTGAACTGGATGAATAGATTCACACAGTCAATTTGAACTTGACTTTTGGGTCTAAGCCGCGTCCCTCTGCTATTTTAGGACCTCGAATGTCTCTTTTTACCCGTGTGTATGTATGTGTGTGTGTGTGTGACTTTGTTAGTCTGTTTTGAACCAGTTGCACGAATTACACTTGGCCCAGCTGGAGTTGGTTATTCGTCATTTTGAGTGTGCCCATTCGCTGGATGTGCTCATGATACCGCAATCGCTGACCTTATAATGCAGACCATTTTTCCAGGTTCACGCATTTAAAAAAAGTGATTTCTTTATGTTGCACACTAGAAGGGGATTGGGGTGTCGTTGTATAATGATTTGATTTCTGTTAAAATCAATTAGGCGATGTGGACACGTGTCTTTGACTGTATCCGTTGAAAATTATATTCGACGGTAAAACCGCCATTGTATGTGACGAATGGATGGACTGGACCATATTGTCAACCTCACAATATCATGTAATAGTAAGAATCGTGATTGTAAATATGGAAGGAAGTTTGTCAAACGTTTCCACTATAATATCTATCACTGAACAATAAAGTGATATGTTCCCAATTACCAATTCAACGGGCTATTGTTTTTTTTAACGTTTTTGAACAGCTTGTCTACCACACAATCAGTCATCCGGCTTCTACTGGACAAGTGAATGGTGTAATTAAGGCCGAGTGATACTTGGATTAGATTCCAAAGTTCAAGATAAACTGAGTGTAACAAAGTGATTCACAAGGGTTCATCAGCGAAGCGTCATTGGGCAAAAGCAAGCAAGCATAGCCGATTGTACCAGTTCGTTTCGGAAATCTTGCACTAATATGAGATCTTGATCGCTAGATTTTACGTAGATGAAAGTGCTGTTCATAAGTGACGCTGACTGATCCCTTCCCATTGGAAGTCGCTTTCCTTTAAGCAAGGACCATTCTTCAGTGAACAATAAGTTCAACGTCATTTCGCCCGTTTGTGATCCACGTCCGTTTCAGCTCGCCGAAACGACGGGAGCTAGTTCTATTGGTCTTACATTGGCATGAACGCTGTGTGTGTGTGTTGCTCGAAACGAAACCTTTCCAAACGTGTGATGGACAAGCTCATTTTCAGTCATTCGTACTCACTTCCCACTGACGAAGTCATCTCGATAGGTGATGAAACATTTGCAATCAAATTGCCCAGCTCAGCGAACAAACCATTGCCAAATATATATAATGTATCTATAAAATATATAATATATATACACAGGAAATTTGGGTTGAGCATCTGGGAAGACCGTCAACTATTGTTCTGGTGGACTTTAGTAAAAACCTGGAATTTTCTAACCCCAGTGCAGTCCATTAGCCCTAATGCAGTAAGGGTTGCTGATCGAAGCTAAATAATGAATACTCAATAAACGGCTAAAAATGTGAGACCAAGCTAGAAGACCGAGGTTTCATGTGAATAAATTGTAGATTTTAGTCAAAACCTAAAGGAAAAATTTGTAGTTAGCTCAAATAAAAATTCTACACGACTGGTCACACAAAACTCATGAAAAAGAAACATCTTGCGACCGACCAACCTTATTGTGATTGAACTCTTGTGTGCTTTATCTGGACCGTTTTTGGCGCATGGCCTTCCGATTCTTTAGGTTCCATCCTCTAAACACCTGATAACATGTAATTGATTTCTTCTGGAATACGGACATCATGAGAGAAGTTTCTCGTCCCATACATCTGCGCAGTCCTGACACTTTCACTTGCTTCAGGAACTCCCGCCCCCGTTCAAAAAAAACTAGTATACCCTATCCTGATCGAATATATCACGAACAACGTGGAGTTTGCCAACGGCTGTACTTTATGACTTCCTAACTCACGGCCCAATCAGGTCATGTTGAGATCACGTGCTACAACCACGGTATCTTCAGATCTTTCACAAACTCTTCGAGTAGGATTGTCACATGAGTTTGATGCACATCTGAATCAGCATTGCTTCACTGTGCACCGCCCGAGCGAGAATTTCCCAAACAATATCAACAGGGTTGATAGCTGATTTGCGTGTTTGGCATGAATTGAACTGATGTCCGTGAAACAATATTCAAGATTCGGCCCCGTAGGTATGTTGAACAGCTACGTCATATTGCTGGAATTTGACATCCGGCCTTTCTCTTCTCCCGAGCAACTAATCGGAGATGACAATGCTGCCGCGTGGAGGCACATGTGACGAACACATCACCAATTGTGGAAAATTTTCCGTGAAAATTCTTCCAGTTCTTGTTCATCTTTTGCACAGTAGTCGGCCTTTCTGACGTTCGTTTGTATCCACTCTTCCGAAGTGTAGATCAATTTGCTCTTCTATAGAGGCTTTTTTGCAATTCCATCCTTCCTTATTCAGCACGCATTCCGGTGAATTGGAAGAGATTATGAAACCGTTGAGTTCGAACTTTCATAGCTAGAAATATTTTTTCTGATGTGCTAGTTTTTTTATCACTAATATTAATCCATTTTTCCTTCTTTTGATGTTGATTGAAATGTCAGTTTCCGAATTTGTATGAGTATTCCACATAATACAATATAATATATTGGAATACAGTGTACTACTACACAATACAATGCAATCTAACACGATAGAGCCTAGTACAATAGAATCGGTTGCGATGCAGTGCGATATAATTGACTGCTAGACATGATTCGGTATAACGGACAGCGCGTAAAATTTGATTTCACGCAAGCCACTGATAATGATGTTTCGAATTTGGCGTCACCTTATTTTGGCCCATTAGTTGTGCTATGCACTCGTTCTTGTCTAGTTTTGGTCGTAGCAAATTCCAACATGTATCATTTAAATGAACTTTCCACCGGAAATAAAGTCTTCAATTCCCATTTGGAAAATAATGTCGATTTTGGTGTCTAGTTACTGGTAGCCAATTGTGTTCAGCAGTCCGTTCCTCCACGGTGGTCTTCTCGGGTCTGTTGAAGTCAAACTTAAGGTTGCTATGGCGTTGTGTCAAACTGATCGACCGCATTTCCCAACTTCCTTTACCTATTCCTAATAGCAACGTGTGTGGCGAACTTATTCAGGCTTGTTTAAAATTGGCCTTAAAATTCTATCCGACACCACCCACCCATTACACATCGCCTTTAGCGTGTGCGAATCTCAGGACTCCATCCGCCTTGAATGCCGTTTTTTCCCACCTCGCACGTGCGCATACGAAAATCTAGCAATAATTTATCCCACTCAGATTTTGGCCGACGAATTGAATGTTCGATTTGAGCACGCGAATTTTTTCGCTTTGTACGTAACCCCGATTTTCAATAATTTTTTCATATTACTTCAAAAACAATACATTTTTTTGTTTTGGGTCCAAGCCAGTAGACAGCTTCCTAAAGCCTACAAGAAAAGTATAAACTGTCTATCCGAGTTTCATTTGAAGCCCAGCGATTTCTTCGCCCCAAAATGAGGTTGAGCTCTTTCAGCTTTGACGTAGACGCAAATACCAATAATCTTTGGTTTGTCAAATTAAGTCGACTTTTCTTGTTTGTATACAGTAAACCAAATGACGAATACTTCGTTTCTTCAGTTCGTTAACATCCCGGTGTCTTGGTTACATCGAAACCTTAACCAGTTGCGATCGCGGTGGTCTCTTTTGATATTCCTTGCCGTCGTCAGAATTATACTGTCTCGCGAAAGATATAGTGGAATATATTAAGGCCTCAAAGAAGAATCAGTTAAACATCGTGCAGTTTCGCGATATTTTGAACTCGAAACCATATTTTCGACTGAAATCAGGTGTTCCATTTTTACAGTGGGTCAGCAGGACCTATGGTGAAATTACAATTCATGAAATAACTTAACTACTCGAACTTACGTGGTCGGAAAATGTTTTCGCGCGGTAGGTACACAACCTGACCGCGTTTACCCGAAATTTTCGGTTGTACAGTTACATACTACTTGCCGAGTTTGCACACGTCAGCCCAAAAAATGTCTTCCACTACCGTGTGCTGAATTCCGATGAACCTTGCTGCATGATTTTGGACGTACTTATCGTCACGTGATTTGGTCAGCTGATCTAAGTTTGATACGCAGGCAGGTCAGTTCGTTTGAGTTGACTGATTTCATCTCACGTCTGGAAAACTGGTATCTGCTGCATCTCGCATTGACCCTTGAGACAACGTGCACTGCGTAGGTGGGACTCCACTTTGCGACAAGTTCACCTGTGCAATTTTCGTCGAGGAGTGATCTGAGCTCGTAACGATATGAAAATCGCCGCCTTTCAGAAATGGCCAATTCAGAGGAAGGCTAATGGAATACGAAATGTAGTGTAACTCGTGCACTCCATTGACGAAATATTAAGGGTTAACGGAACAACTTTGGGAAGATTGATTACCAGTGGGTGCGTGATGCAGAACAGGTGTCTTAACCGGAAATCAACTCCCGGGAGGTAATACAGATTGTTTGTAAGGAGTACTAAGTCTTGTTTTTCAAGATGAAAATGCATCTCCGATCTGGCGAAAATCGTCATAAGAACGCTGATGACACGTCATCTTTTCCATGATCCCCTGGGTCATTGGATTTGAAATCACTTGAAGGCATGTGATACTAACTGGAAACGTAAACTATCAAGTAACATCTAGCGATTAAATGTGATTGTTTTGCTTTCGTAGGAGCCACAGGAATCAAGCACTATATATACATACATATACAGAAGTAGTAAGTAGTATCTGGATGAGTGAACAAAATTTGCCCAGAAGCAAACGATGTATATATATATATATATACCCGATTGTATTCTCGCTCCAGATTGTTTGTCTCACAACATGTCTACTTTTATCATCCCCTCAGCATGAGTCCGGCGACGAATCAGCACCGTCCCATGTGTATGATATTCCCGAACCGGATTGGGTGACCACAGCAATGAAATGTTATCAAGAAAAAATTCATCAGATGAAATCCGACAATCCGGGTGACGTAAATTCGAACACAACCAAAACGTACCAACCTACATCAACGGGTTCCGGTGGATTGGCTCCAACCACAAAAGGCCAATCAGTCGCCACAAGTTTGGATTTCGTCTTCGAGAATTCGACAGACACGGAAATCGACTCCCAATCGGCCACTCCGCTAGCCCCACATGCACTGATGGTACTCTTTCAAAATTTGGCTGAAAACGTCCCGTATCCTCGATTAGCCGAAGCAATGCATTGCGCTCAGCTTACTTGGGAGTGCGTGTTGGCCACCTTGGCTCGTTATCGATCGGATTGTGTTGTTTTACAGGCCAATCTGGCCGAGGCAAAGTCACATTCAGACCGGATCCAGTGTCAACTCAATCAGATCGACGCGAACTGGACAGCTGCGATGAGAGCTGCCTGGATGGCGGATATGTCTCTGGAAATAATTGATTGTCTGAATCAAGTAAGTCACTCAAAGTGCTATTTTTTTTTCAAAATCAAACGAACAACGAATGTATTGACTGATAGCTAAGGAAACTTTGTGAACAGGAGCTCAGCTGATGAGGACTTGTATTTCGTCCAATCTTGTTGATCGTCTGTGTAGAACAAATCAGTCCCTTGTCTAACGCCTCATAATACATGTAGTTCGCAATAGTCGTTTTGAACAAATGATCTCGCTGTCGTTGACAGTTTCACGTTCCGGTTGCGTGATCGTACTGCAACTTACCTGGAGTCATGTCAAGTAGATGACCCATCGAAAACAAATGTGTTGCCATACCTGATCCCGAATTTTTCTCCATGTCTGTTCGACTCAGTCCAATTTGATCAACGAATATAATAGCCGTTTGGAAACTTGTTTAGCAACTTGTTATATTACCTACCATTCTGTCCTGTTTGCTAACATAAAAACTTGCATTCCTTCTCCCGACCCAGTTTGGAGTATGTGTAATAAACAATCCTATACGACTGGTTGCTAATAGCTGTATCGTTACACGATTAGCAAATCTACAAATCAGTCTGTCGACTAATCAGTCAGACAGTCAGTCATCCGAGAAATTGATCATTCTGTCTAAATAGCTGTTGGTTTTCTGCCAGTCCTCGCCCATACAACGGGAACAACAGGAAGGTAACACCGATCGTCAGTATTCATTCATCATTTCTGCGATCCACATCAGTGTCTGTTTATTTACTTCTGCCATCATTTGGGATAAATTCGAGGTCACGATGATTGTCTTTTTCAGGGTGCTGATATTCCCTCTACATTTTTTTGCAGCCAAACCCCAAATTGCACTAATATGCCTTACACGCGTACACAAAACCAAGCATAATGTATGTACAGTGTTTTTTAGAAATTGGCTAGTAGATGCTACCGTTCACAGCCTACTGACTGATACCTATTTATCGGTAGTGAAAGGGAAACGAAAAATGTTGAGAAAACACGAAACCCTCCTTCTTTCCATCCTATGCCTACCGCTTACTTATTCCTGTACATATCAGTTCTATGCGAGCTTCATTAGTCCACAATCATTTCCAGACTTTCACTGACCGAGGCATCACCTCTCCTACCTTTTCGGGTCAACCGGCGATTGCACATTCCTCTTCAAAAGAAGAAGACAGGTTAAATAATCAGACATTAATAACGGCAACGTGCTGGCATTCAACACTGGACCCAACTCCGTTGATTCGTGTGTGTGTGTGTGTGTGTGTGTGTGTGAAAGTTGAGTCCCTGGTGTGTTATTCGCTTCCCGTCTTCCCAACCGGAAAAGGGGCTCAACAATCCTTTGTCATGCCAACCGTGGTTAGTTTACGGTGGACAGTCTCGAAAGGGCAAATCCATCAAACGAAGAGGGACTTTTCTTGATGTATAATCGATGGGAATATTCACAATATTTTTGTTTATACCGAGGGGAGGGGTGTCGAGGGGCACAATGTACGCAAAATACCTGAGTGGCACCCACAGCCAAGTCTGCAACACATCTGACTAGTCAGTCAATTTACGGCCATGCTCTGTTACTGAATGAAGGTCTTGTTTGTTTGTTCAACATTCCTATTCTGACATAACTAAGCAGTTTTGGTATCAACTTACCAATGCGGAGTTGCTAAATTAGCTCTGTATTATTGAGAATCCATAGGAGGGGGGTCGTAATTGGACCAACTGACCGAACCATTCTTCTGCTTCTCGGTTTCTGACACCAATTTTTTCGGGTTCCTTCCAAACGACACCATTTTGCCTGTAAATTACGAAGTTATTTGGTGTGTTCGGGAAATGGCCAGTTTAGTTTGAGAACAAAAGGTTGATTGGTTCTCGTTCTCCTCAGGTCATTGACCAACTAACCTCATTGATGATTGATCAAAATGTCTATCGAATCGATGTCTGCCCTCGAACATGAAATGATGCATGATTGAATTCAGTCTCGACTACGCAGTTTCTCTAAGAAGACGCTTTGATCGTGCTGGTCGTACTAGGTGCGCTATACTCATAGGTGTTCGGCAGAACACAGCTCACTTGTTCACTCAACGTGCGAGTGTTGTATGAAACTTACTATGTTGATATATATATGTATATATAAATAATGTTTACATAACTTGTCGGGGTGAGTTTACGAATGTTTGTGTTCTTTTGTTCGTTGTTATTTCAAAGTAACAGGCTGGCCCCGGACCCACCATGCTCGATACTTAAAAATTTCACGATTGCAGCCTGAAACTGGGATTTTCGAGCATTTTGGTCTCCACCATTGTAAGGATAAGGATCTATTGGATATCGATTTTTTTATTAAGCCATGACCAGAATGAACGTAATAAGTCGATCAGGAGCCCATTTGGCAAAACGTGACATTCTTGGAGCACTGGTTTTTTTTGGACGGGATATCGCTGTTCACGAATGCGGTTTTCCGGTGATTTTGGAAAGCGTGGAATTTCGAACTCCACACGAGCAGTCCACATTGCAGTCAGTCACGTGGCAAAGCTAAGCTGGCGATGAAAATAACTACAAAGACTATAAAGTTAATAAACTAATCCACAATTGACTCGTATTTGATGTTGTTAAAGCGCACACAACATTCCCGGTGCATTTGTGGGCTATGGCCCGGTTCGCAGATTGTTCGGAAACACCGATTGAATGTTGCTTTAGATAAATGATGTATAGTTGAAATCGAGAACATACCTTCTAAGAGTATAAAACCGATTACAATAAGAACAGACACAAAATCCCTTTTGGCATCTGTGGAGCACTGAACAAAAGTGATGTATTAGGTCGGGGGTATTCCAGCAAAACCATATTGTTTGAAAGAAAGAAAGATATTTGAGAAACCTGAGCAACAGATCGTACAAAATTGAGGCTGACCACGTAGTCGGATGAGGGGATCAATGACCACGTTGATTGCGATTTCCCATTGCCCGGGAGAAAAGAACAGTTCAGTATGAGCATCAAAACACTGGGATCAAACACGTTTATCAAAGAAGGGACGGTGTATAAGTAGTGGATGTTGAATCCCGATATTCATTATCCAGGTCAGGATATCAATGCGAAAACCGTAACGACACATCCATTACATCAATATGGAAGACTACATAAAATCGGTGTAAACATTGTGTTTCTGGCTACTAAACACGAATCTGATATTTGTTCGATTTGGCTCTTGTTAACGGAATTGGCGAGAGTTCACGATAACTACTTGGCTACAGACAGGTTGGATATCAGAGCAGACGTCTTACTCAAGTTTTTTGATCTTCGAAACGACTGTCATTAGTATTATTGATTCTACACCTTTCTCCGTGTGAGACTAGTTGTATTCTATAGTATTGCACTATATTGCGCATTAATGTCGCATTTCGGTAAAATAAATAATGATAGAAAATAAGTAAACCACTTCACTCATTAGTTTGTAAAAAGGGGAAAATTCTAGTGAATGGCATAAGCCCTGAAGGAAGGATGCTCAGGCAGTCGGCCTAACCGAGGTCCAGGTCCGTCAGGACGTGTGCTAAATGATGACGAATGGTTTTCCTATCGATTCCGTTTCGATAGGGTATGGAACGAGAAGCGGATCGTGTTGAATTATCCTTTATCATTTACTCTCTTTATTAATGAGATAACAATGTACATCATTTTTCAGGAAGGAGGCCCCGGCCAACAAAGAGCTGCCAAGTGAGGAAGTTGACCAGCGATGGGAGGATTCGAACCCGCGACCTTCATGTCCAAACATCACGAACTTATCCGCCTGGCCACCGCCGGCCGGGAACAACACTTTGAAAGATCACTATGCAGAAGATGTGTGGAGTCTGGAAATAGTTTGTGTGGAAACTTTACACATACGAATAGATATTAGTCTCAGAGTTTAATGGGCAATTTGTCTAGTGACACGAAAGGCATATGGCTAATGGCTAACACTTCCTAAAGGATAGTTCTAGAGTTTTCCTTGATCAAACCCCGTGAAAATAACAGGACAGGATTGGAAAAATACTGGCACACTAAACGGCAGACTGCGCTTGGTTTCATCTCATTGTCAAAGCTTTCTGCCTATCAATGAGAGTTCTCGATTGTCCATTACACAAAGGAAACTATGAGAAGTCAGTCCACTTCGGATTTTTATCAATAATAACCCTCAAGATATTCCCGAAACTCAACCCTGGTAGGCCGTTTTGAATTGATGAGGGGTGGTTCAAATAAGCAAAGTAGCCGGGAGAGAGAAGAGACGTTCGAAACTAATCGGCCAAATAAATTTGGATGGGAGGAAAATATTGGAATCAGTGGCATTCATCATGGCATATAGACACTACGGTTACGGCATGCCCTAGCGTTATTCAAGCCTTGGCAAAGTTGTCCGGTAATCGCAAGGTTATGAGCACGTTCTTGATAGAGAACGATAGAAAGCACGACAGATACTACTGATAGATAGCTGGACATCCAGTTATGACACTATACCGGCTTAACCGTTTCCCATCAATGAGCATGGCCTAGAAAACCTAGCATAAATATCTATTACAATTGGGCCATTGGAAATAATCTGGCAAGCGTTAGGAACTGAAAACTCTGTGAATTCTGATGCTATCTGCTTACGGGTAATGATGCCGATTGGGTGAGGTATTTCGGGTCGGTCAGTCAGTGGAGCAGTGTGTGGATAAAAAAAAGCTCTGTTTGCATTTGTTTACGAACGAACGGTTACAATTGGATAAGCTTGGCTTCCAGTTCACTCAATTTTCGTATTATTTGTGCTAGAAACAACGAGTTATGCTATTTATTTAGTTTATATTTTTTTTAGCTATCAGTTAATTTGTTTTCGGCTTTTCTTCTCTCTCTGCCTCGAAACTGTCTCCGACGTTGTGATTCGTACTAAGTGTTTTCGAACGATTTTTAAGTTCAGCATCAAACAAGTACGATTTGGGTCTCTTTTTTCTGGTTATTTTTCCAAAGGAATATGTGAACGGTTGGAACGGGAATTATGCACTATTTGGAAAATATGTCAATCTTACAATACGAACGAGTTCTCTGTTTTAGGGTTACGACCTTGGGCAGGTGCTGTTTCTGACAATACATACTCCCAATTAGGTTTATTTGGTGAGACAGACTGACATTAATAGGCACGAAAACATGTGTGCTACTTTTTTGATTGTACGTGAGGTTTAAGGTCAGAGATAGGTGAAACTGACGCCATTTTGACTAATTTTTGCGACTGTCTACTGGTTCACCCACGAGTTGGTTTTTCGGCTGTATGTCTAGATGATGGGTTGACGAATTCGTCCTACATAAATTTCCCCCACTTGGGTCAGAGTGTTTGGATGTGCAAACGGGTGCTTGAAGCAGCCCTGATTGACTATCAACCAGTATTCATAGACAAAATCCTATTCACTTTCTGTCACTTTGACATTTCAAAAGTGAAAGAGAGATTTGTTTTTTTTTTCAACCGTTATCCCAAACTCAAACAGAGCAAGACATCTTCCCCGTCAAGCAATGATGGCCTCATTTGATTGCATAAACTTTGCCGGGTATTGTCATCCGAATTCGCCTGTTTGATTAGAAAAATACATGAATGGTACGAAACGAACAGACGGTTTTTAGTTATGTCGATCGAGTCAGACAATCCGAACATCACCGGAAACATACTGATACACATTTGGCTAACAACACTGCTTCGTTGACCTTACATGAGAGGCAGGCTATATTCCGAATTCCGAATTGATCGTATTTGGCAAATTTTTCGGCCACGGAGCGATTTGAGTCCACTTATGTGGAGGCCTCCTTGACTTACAAAGCACACGTGATTATAAATGTGAGTGACATCCCTGTCTACGTTCGAATCCCGCCCGGGGTCAGTAGGTTTCATATCAAACTCGATTTCACAAGTGTCAATTTACCCGCTCGGTGGATTGATATGTGGTTGCGATAAATTCATTTTTTGTATGCGATTGAGCGTGAAGGATAAATCAGTTGTCAGCTCGCCATAAGTTTGTCGCAAATTTTCACTGGAACCTAATTAATGGATCCTCATTTAACTGTTTTTTTGACGCAATTTATTCCTGATTCTTCGTGGACAGTGTTTGTTTTATTTGGAAATTAATTTACCCGGTGCACTGATGGGACTCAAGCTGCCCGTAAACATATGGAAATGTAATGTATAATGTATAAAAAAGGTAGAAACAATTTAGTTCAAGAGTAAACTGGGTTTCCAAATGCTTCAGCATGATTGGTGGTGGGTTCATCAGGCTCACGTCGACTGTTTGTCTTGAATGCCTGTCAAGGTGTTTCGAAGTAGTCGTATGTTTCAAATAGCCTTTGGTGAAAAAGTGCTACGCACTGCCTTCGAGTAACGGAGGTGTTCCCATTAAAATGTGAGGACGAAAGCGAATGGCCGATGTTCTCTGCCGGGTTGATTGGTCTACGGTAATCTGTCTAGGAGAGGTGGCTAACCCTGACTGCGAACCAGCCGCGGGCCGCATATGAAGCATACAGCTGTATGCCCACGGAGATCTGTGGAAGAGAAATGTACACCCACGATGTCTAGCCCATTCAGAGGTTTTATGATTTGAGCAATCAGTCACTGGTCCCCAGTGGGTTGCTTGTCCTTCTTATTACCTTGTGAGTTAGACGATTTGGTCAAAAGCTCGAGGTAGGGTCCCCTAAGTCAACCTCCTGCTTCGGTTTTGACATGAAGCCTACAAAGGAATCATGGGTTTCGGTGAATTGTTGAGTCCGTGGAAGTGGGAATGGAAGAACTGCCATGGGGTGAACTCTGCACGTTTCTTTTTCTTTCCTCCCAGCAGACTGTTTTCGTCATTCCCCATTATTCTGATAGCAAATTACCTGTATTCATATATATATATATATTTACATACATATATATGGTACTCAATTACTTCTTTGTTTGTCAGTGGAAGGGCTGACAATAAGATTAAGGAGACAATGATTCGTTTTATTGGTTTCGAAAATGGTATACCTAGGATGTGAGCCGAAGGTTGAAAAACTCGAGTTATACTTAAGAACCACAATTTCCCAATGAGTCTTTTCTGCTAAGACCGGTCCGTTTGGTGCCTCTGTATCCTGGTTGATCAAAATTGTCTCTTTCGATTGAAGAACAACTGAAGCAGGTTGGCTGAGTCACCCTATCACTGCAGACAGTCGATGGTTGGTTTAGCTTTGTGCTATCCGTCCATCGTTACTGACTGGCTACCTAATAATAGCTTTGATCCGAACCACGTTACTCTCCATTTCGAACGTGTAAACGTGTGATTCCGTTTAATCAAATTCTGAGCAGATCTTCTGCGGGTAATGAGATCCGTTAGCAGTCTCTACCGATTACCAAGGTTGGTGTTAAAGCAAAAATGCCAACTTGACCAATGTTCGTCGTTCAAAGAATAAGTTCAACATGAATATATGCCCCTCTTTCGTCGTGGTTGGAAATCGGTGCCGGAACGGAACCTATCCGTTTTGGGAGTAAACATTGGCTAAGCTCATCCAATTTGCAAATTCTGTTTGTTGGAAATACTTTGGCAGATGTGTCTTTGTAACATCAAACAAATTCGTGCTGAATTTCATACCGGACTGTTCTCATTTGTTTTGAACACACTACAAAGTCGTTTAATTTGATCTTTTAGAGATAATCAAATGCAGCGCGTGTGTTCATTGATATCGGTCTGTGTAACTATCTAGGCACAGATAAACAATTCAGACCTGACCAGGGAAACATCCGGCTGTCCTGTGACTCAGTGCTCACGCCTACTAGTTTCGAGTCAAAAATTTCCCCAGTGGTTGCAAGCGATTTAAATTCACACAGATACCAGTTCTGATAATGTGGGAAAGTTCCGGTTATGAGTGAATGCTAGCATTTTGTGGATAAACCTGGTCTCCTACGTAAGATTTCTCTGGGTGAACTCTGTCTCCGGCGCTAGGGCCTTAAACATCAGCTGAAATAAGGGGACCGTGATATGGAGAATAGTTTCGAGCACCTAGAACACACAACCACTGCCGGAAGATAGAAAGCTAGATGGCACCGTGCATGAATTCGAGCTCCAACTAAAGCGATTGATCGGGGACGGTCCGCGGTTTTATTCTTTACTATCAAATCATCATATGAAAATTAAGTAACTAAGGAGTAAGATTCGTTCATCCATCGTTCCTACTGGACATAATTCGATCCCAGTCATGTTCAGACCTACTGAATCAGTGATTTGCAACTTACTATTCCAAACCCCAAACGCTTTGTCCACAAGTCAGCGATGAAATGGTAACGTGATATTCCTAGGATAAATCACGTGGAATTCGGTGTCCACAACATTCACCTAAATTTCCAAATAATCCGCCGGGGGAATGAAAGTCAAAATACAGTCTGTATGCGGAAACCGACAGTTACTGGATGACTGGAAAACAAGATTAATTTAGTACATCTCTTTTGTCACTTGTATTTTCGTATAATCAGTGATGTAAGGACCACAAGGCTTAAAGTATTAATAATGACCTTTGAAAGCTGGTTCTGATAACCTGGTAATCTAATGTTCAACTCACAGTCATCAGCCCGAACCGGGCTTGGGCTTGATTACGTACATAGGGAACCGAATATGATTTCTGACAAACAAGATTAAATAGTATAATCTGGTATCCCTTCGTGATTTCCAATTTGCACTCCAGTTCAGTTAGTTAAGCTTGAATCGAGATGCTCTGGTTTTGATTGCTTCCTCGCAGCACCGAACAACAATGAGGTAAAAATCAAAAGATACAAAGACTATAGAGGTGTCTTTTAAAGAAACCTGTCCTTCTCATTGTCTTGAATTCTGATGGAGGACTGATATCTGCCTGCCTTGCTACACTTGGAGTATAGGTGAGAGACCTACTGTTGAACTGGACCAACTAAACTGCTCCTCAAAATGTTCTGCCGAAAGTTCTAGGCGACGCGCAAGAAAATCAATAATTTGTTGGATTCCTTGGTCACTTCAACTCACTTGGGTTCCGTGTACTCTTGATCCGTTGGAAAATTTTTCGCGCTTTTTTTTCGATAGCCACAGTCTTTTCCATTTGTCCATCTTTCTCTGCGACATTGCTCACAATCATTTTTCCAGCTTCTGGTCGGCTGATGTTGCAGGCGTCTAGCCGCATCATTGTGGGTGGCTTCTAGCACCGCGGATCTGAAAGAATCTAACACAGGAACTGAAGTGGAAGGTATTCTTCGTTTGTGAGACCCACGTGGTCTAGAGTTTTTTCTGGTCTTTGCTACTTCGTTCAGGTCATCCTTGAACCGTCATCACTGTTTGCTCTGATTCTGGGAGTTTGCTTGCGATGCCAATAGCGAAGAAACCACCCACCAGAACTCAAGTTGCGTTTATCGACTAGAAGCAGTTGTGCAGGATCGGTAGTGTTTTCGTCATTGCTAACATGAGCTAGGTACAAAACAAAGCGAGCTTGAATCATGCAAGATCCGAATACACAAATAGGAGCCAGAATGATTGTCAACCTTGGATTAGTCCACACTACCGATAACCAGTCTCAGTTTGGTCTGAGTCCAACGGTGTGAAGGGGACGATAGACGCCAGTTAGGCCGATGTCGTTTTTTGTGACGAGAGTTGGGATCTTCAGCTTGAGCTAGGCTATCTTCTACAATTCGTTAGGTCATAGAAGTGAGCAAGCCGCCACACCATGCCAAGGGCCAATGTTATTGTGACTTTCAGTGGTGAATTTATCCTTGACAAAATTTCTTCCCCGTCATCAGATATAATCATTGTATCGTCAACGGAAAGAAACTGCTCACCTGTAACTCACTTGAAATGCTGATGTTTGTGGTTTCGGATGGTTAGTATATTGGACATACAACAATGAACCTGTTTTAAAGAATGACCGGTTTCAGCTTCATTCTGTGATGACACAGTCCGAGCGAATAGCCTTCAAGCCCCGTGGTATTCGATTGATAACATGGGCAACGCTTTGATTTTCCAAAGCCCTCGCGTTTGTCCTATCCAAACTAGGAGCTCAAACCAGAGGTCTATGCAAGCGGTCCCGTATACCTGTCGGAAGAAATTGCCATTCGTAGTCCGAATGAGCTATGAACGTCGATTTCGAAATTCGTTTAGCGCTGTAATTTGTTGCAAGATAAAATGTCGTTTGTATTGTTTACTTAATACAATCGGCCGGTTTGTCCACGCCGTGCTTGTGGCGTTGTCTCGCACTGTTTCAGAATTTTGTTTCTTCTCCCTCCTCATTTAGTGTATAAAGCACAAACAAATCCGATCGATCGGATAAGATAATTTATCATGGAAGATAGGAAACAGTCACACATGTATCCCTCAATCATTCGAGCTTTTTTTATCTCTCTCTCTCTCTCTTGTGTTGTTCTCTTAAAAACACGATGTTTCAACTACTTTGACTGATTTCAGTTAGTCATCATCAGATCGGTTGATGTGCGCGGACCGGATTTGATCGTCAGTGTTCTTTATCGTTTTCACGATCGCATCTTCACCTGCCTGATGTATAAACCAATGTCAAGGAGAGAGGATGCTTGAAATCGGGATAAGAATACCAAAAAAGATGATTGATTTGATTTCGGGAACCAAATCATGTACACTTGTTATCAGACAAAAGCTATCATTTTGGTTATGTTACCTCCCGTTCGCCTCTCTGATAAGGCATCAAATAGTTGATGGATTGCATGTGTGAAGTGGTCGTCGAGATCGCCTGAGCCGTTTGTTCCTTCTCCGGGGGGATCGTTTTTCCCCTGTGGTAAACTGCCCTAATCTGTGCCGAAGTATGTTACCTATTTTTTCTTTTGCCCGCGTGTGTTCTTGTTTACGTGCGCTTATTTTTTTACGGCATACTTTACAAATATGTTGCTACCCTAGTGACACGTCAAGTTTGTGGATCGATTTCTAACCGATGAAAAATATTTGGGGCCCGTTTCCCAGTTCTCAATGGGGGAAACGGAAGAATTTCCAACTCCCGTGAACCAACTAAAGACTACCTTACAGTCTGTTTTCCTAACTCGAGCTCGAGCAGTACTCGTGCCCATTTTTGACGATAAAGTTTCGACCACATTTAATGTGCGCGTGCTCTGTTTAACCTTCCTCGGGAGATTGTCCAAATGCCTTCCTCGTTCCTCTCTACCCCACCTACCTCGCTTCGAACAGAAACGCTGTTGGCAGGAAAGACAACTTATCAAGCTGATATCTCAAAAATGTAATAGTTTATAACCATATGTATATTTGGTATGATTCATTAGAATAGTCATAAAACAATCAGGAGTAAGCCAAAAGTATTTCGCTCTTCACATGATCATTTTCGATGGATTAGTAATCAACTTTCGGGCATCGAGAGACACGTTTTCTTCTTGAACAAATGCCAATTATGGTTTTTATAAGTACCTCAACTTGTTATCTCATCTATTTTCCACAAACATCAATAGAATAAATAGTTTACTGGTCCATAATTCTACTCAGATTGTTTCGTTTGGATGAAATTTTCAGTTTCCGTACATTTCTCATACGTATGAAAACCCCTCACATTTTCAGTGTATTAAAATCACTAACCACACAATTTCCATGTTCATGCTCTTATCCACGGTCCCGCATGGCCGCTTCCACTCTTAAACGACAGATTTTCTGCATAACTCATATACCAGTTCTCGGAGTTGACTTTAATAGACAAAGCTTCTCATACTGGCCTAACTGATTCGATTTTACAGGTCTATATGATTGATTTCCATTAGTCACTCAGCAAACACATCCCATTAACCAATTCCAGAAGTGACTTACAGCGAAGTAAAATCAGTAGATGGACATGAAGACACACCATTGATTGAAATTCACTTTCGTTGAGACGGTGAGGCTACCTACGCGTGAGGAATTACGGATCACAGCCGTTTGGCATGGCCATATGGATTTGAGAGCTCTAAGGCATCTTCTGAATACATTTGTGTAGTCTTTCACTTCGTCGATAGGACTTTCATAACAAACCTCATGATTTCCACCCCGCCAACAGTGATCTGTATTGCATGCAACTGTACTTCGATGTGACCTTGTATGAATGATGTTGATCCTCAATCCCGTGACTTCTGATTATTTCTACTGAGCTTCAAGGGCGTTGTGTCCGAATCGGGTAGGCAAATTCAATCGGTATTCACGCGGTCAGCATAGCAACATTTCTACTTGAATGTCAGAAAATTCAGATCATGTCATGATTAGTCTGCAATTAGAATTCAAAGCAGCTCGGCTAAAGCACATCATTGCCATTGACCTTTACCAGCTCTCCGATTTTTCTGTCGGCTATGACAGAACCATTCAAACCAGTGGCTTATCGGTTTGCACATGTTTCATTCTCGATTCCTAAACGAGTTCGCATAGTTAGTCTGACTTCGCCAATTCAATAAAATTTGTGCTCTTCCGCATCGGGGTTATTCAGACCAGGTTCTTTTCGCTATAATAACCATTTCCCAATTTGCTAGTTTATGGTCGGTTGCGACTTACTTCCTGCGTTAGTATAAGATTAGTGCATATATATATACATATATATATATATATGCCATTTTGGGATGTACAAATATGTTTGGACAAGAGAATACCGGGTTGGCTCAGCCAAACTGACAAAGAATTATCAACGAATCACAGTTGTCGTTCTTCTGTGGACTCTTCCATGAACAGCTTCCATGCACACTCCTGATGCTACAGATTCGATTCTGGTGAGAAATATCAAT